>SNQJ01S0297997.1:0-10471 GCA_010110895.2 Picea sitchensis
TATGTTGACTAATCCTTTTCCACATAATCAGCACGTGGTCACGAGATTCTTGAATGCTGAAAATGAGGCGAGTGGAAGTCAAAACCCACCGGCACAAGACAATGACCGTCTATGCATCAATATGGTCAAGTATCAAGTTAACATAGCCACTTAGTCTCGTGACTACAGTTATTCACAGTCTCTTCCAGGTCTAGAGTCTCCTCCTCCTCCAGAGATGCCTTTACAGATCGAAAATCCATAGCCTCTGCCTCATATTCTGAAAGGAGTAATCAAGTGATCTACCCACAACCCTAATTCTAGATTCGCCCATAATTACTCTATTTTTGAGGATCTGGGTCAAACCCCTTGCACGATGTTGGTTTTGGAGGTAGTCCAGACATGTTATTCATGGAGGAATTCCTTGCTATATACGTTAGGAGCTCTAGATTGTTGTGACTCTAAGGTTATCAAGTTTGACATCATGGATGTGAAGCCTCGCTTGACTTATCATGTGGCCTTTCAGATCCATATGATTTACTCAAAGTATACCATCAAACGCATTTTTATTCATGACGGCATTGAAACGTGCGTGATGTCCCTAATTTTTTGGAAATCCCTTGGCTCTCCCACCCTTTCACAATCTCTGACCATGCTGACTTCTTTTGATGGTTGTTCTTTTTTCCCTCATGATATTCTTCCTTCCTTCCTGGTAGAGTTAGGTGGGAATATGATGGAGGTGGATGTCAAGGTGGTTGATGTGCCCCTTGATTATAACATGTTACTAGTATGTAAATGGACTTATGTTATGACCGTGGTCGTATTGTCCATATTCTGTATTCTATACTTTCCTCACTATGGGAAGTTCGTGATGATTGACCAATTGTCCTTTGTGTATGTTATCCCTAATGCATCAGTTGGACCATCAATCCCCATGATTGAAAATTCTCAGTCGACAACTGAGAATATTGGTGTCGAAATGTATTCATCCCTTATGGGTACCTTTGATTTTATGGCACCAATTCATCATATCTATGCCATGTCTAGTAGGTTTTCTTTGTCAATGAGGTCTGTTCCTTTCCACACTTCGTATTTTAATGATCCTTCGACCCTACCTTCCTCGACTACATCTTGTGAAGGTCAGTCACATACTAGAATTTCTATGCCATTTTCGACAACTCAGATAACATATCAAGTTATTCTTGACTCTTCTACCAACCCAAAACCTCTCTCCTTTCAGATGGATGAGGAGGATTTTTCTCTTAATCCCATATGGGGAACTTCATCTTCTTTCTATCATGACTTCCTTGATGATACTTTACCCTTAGATGAAGAAATCGTATAGACCATGAATGGTTTTGGCAGGCCATGGGATGATATGCACCATCGCTCTTATTTCCTCCTAGAACTTGCTATAATCGAACAAGATGATTTAATATCTACCTTGAGAGAGATAGTCGCTCACACTGTAGTTCCAATTCATACACACGAAATTTATGCCAAAGGAAAAATGACGATTATCTCTCCTACCATCATGATCGATATCTCTCATGTCCCTGGTAAGGTTGAAAATGTAGGTGCAGATTCTTCGTCAGAATAAATTATTATCTACACCAATCTCTTCAAAGAATTATGCAATGTATTCGCTTGGTCATATGAAGATATTCCAGGAATTGACCCTTGAATTTTTGAACATGATATTAAAACCTACCTTGATGCTAAACTTGTTCGAAAATGACTTAGAGTTGTCAATCCTAGGAAGGCCCCTGCTATTAAGGTACAGGTGGAAAAATTGCTTAATGTTGGCTTTATCTACCCGGTTCCCTTAACTGAATGGGTATACAATCATGTTCCTATGAATAAGAAGCAAGGAACCATCCATATATGCATGGATTTTCAAGACCTAAATAAGGCATGTCCTAAAGATGACATTTATTTGTCCTTGGGGTACTTTTGCATACTGGAAAATTCCTTTCAGCCTTAAAATTCACGGAGCGGCCTTCCAACAAGATATGACCTTCGCATTTCATGATAGCAAGAATATAGTCAAATCCTATCTCGATGATCTCACTGCTCACTCCCACAAGAGAGTGGATCACTCTATCCACCTTCGACTATTTTTTGAAAGATGTCGTTATTACCACATCCATTTGAACCCTCATAAATGCATATTTTGCATTAGGTGAGGTCGTCTTCTAGGATTCTTAGTCTCCAAGACTCGGATCATGGTGGATCCATTAAAGGTTGAGGCAATACTTTGATTTTCTCCCCCGTGCACTATTCATCAGCTTCAAGGTTTACAAGGGAAAGATAACTTTTTATGTCAGTTTATAGTAAACTATGCCAATATAACTAAGAGTTTCATGTGTCTCTTGAAGAAGGACGATCATTTCATATTGGATGAGGGTGTCCAATAATCCTTCAATGATCTGAATAAATCCGTGTTAGTGATGCCTCTGTTGAAGCCTCCATACTATAGTAGATATTACTTGATTTATATTTTCATGTCCGAAGGGACGATTGGTATGGTTTTAGTTCAGGAGGATGATGAGCTCCGTGAGAACGTCATTTGTTGTCTTAGTAGAAACTTAGTCGACCCTGAACTCAAGTATTCTCATGTTGAGAAGCTAAATTTGGTTGTCGTTCATGCAGTTCAACGATTACAACAATATATATTGTTTTTCAAAACTACTGTGGTTGTCGATGTCAATCCATTTCAATATGTCCTTGCTAGGTGTATAATAGGGGGGAAATACAATAAATGGATTTTCATGTTGCAATAATTTGATCTTGATTTTTCTTCTACAAAATCCAACAAATCACTAGTTTTCGTTGAGTTGATATCGAACTTCCCTCCATTAGATGAGGTTGATATTCATGTTGATTCATTTGCGGATGAACACATTTTCCTTGTTTCATCGTCATACCCCTTGTATGGAGATATTGTGATCTATCTACAAACCTTGAATTTCCCTCTAAATATTTTGAGAGATGAACGATGATGTATATGATATCAAGCTAAGAACTACCTTATCGTTAGTGATACTTTGTATCATCGAGGAGTAGACAATATCTTGCATTGTTGCTTGACTCACGAAGAAGTTGAGTCTATCCTTAATTATTGTCACAATGGGGCTTGTGGTGGTCATGTATTTGGGCTTGTGACAACCCAAAAACATTTGTGAGCCGGTTATTTTTGGCTTTCTATTTTTAAATATTGTGTTGAAGCGGTCTAGAAGTGTCACCCCTACCAGGTGTTCACTCGGAATATGCACTTTCATCCAGCCCCTCTCCACCCGATCATTACCTTCGGTCCCTTCACCATGTGGGGGGTGGATTTTTTGGATTGAAACCCAACTTCGGATGGGGGGCATCAACATATTATCATGGCCGTTTTTGGGTTATGAAAAAGGTACAAACATCTTCCTTTTTCCCACAGTTTATGATATGATTTTGATTGATTCTTTAGATAGTTAGGGATAGATAGGAAAGAATATGATTAGTATGTCTCTTAGGGTTGTTATTAAAGTTTTATTAAATAGATTCTAATTTACGATTGGAATGGTTTGATTTTGTTACAGAATTGGAAAAATAACTGCCAAAGATAACCAAAGAGATTTTGGCTATGCACAAGCTATTAAAGGTTGAAGACTTTTTCGGTGCAAAGCAGTTTGAAGATAATACATTTTCTATATTGTAATTATATAATAGTAAAGCAATCCTGAGGATCTTTTGATCCTTAGGATATCTTGATGTACCCGAACTATTGTAATATATAATAGGGTAATAGATCCAAAAAAACAGAAGAAAAAAACGCATTCAAGTAATTAGATTCAGAACTGTTCTGCACAACAATTTTTGTAAATGTTTTACCAACCATGGAATCAATGAAAGATTTGAGTGTTTTTAACATTTCCACACTTTGAGTTTCTCGTAGTAGTACTTATGAAGACCAAGGGCCCAGTCCGAAGGAGTTACTTTCTTATTCTGTAATTGTATCAGTTTGAAGTTTGATTTCCTTTTTATGATTCAGATTTCTTTTACAATAGCCAAGGATAAACTCACAAGTGTGTTAATGATTTTATGATCGATTGCATATAGAAGACATACATTTTGATTAGTTATCAATGATTGTTGTTATGATTTCCATTTCTGAAGTTATTTCTTGACAATTCCTCACATTTTCATCCACACTGTTCGTTTTCCTTAGATTTACGATTGCTGTCCCTTTTGGTTAAAGTTACAATAGTTGTTCCTTTTGGTTAAAGTTACAATAGTTGTTCCTTTTGGTTAAAGTTACAATAGTTGTTCCTTTCAGCAAAGTTACATTAGTTGTCCCTTCCGATTAGATTATAATTTTTGTTTCCTTCCGCAGATAGAGTAATTTGTCATTTCCTTTCCAGTAATTAGAATCCATAATTGATAGTTAATTTTGCAAGTCCTTAGTTAGATTCAATTATTTCTTTCTAGTTAAGTGAATTCAATAGATTAATTAGTTCCTTTCCATTTCACAGCATCTTAGTAATCAGATTTCAATTCCAGTTAACTCTTAGAATCTTTGGTGAATGTTTGAGGAACTATTGTTGATAAACTCAGATTTGGTTTAGCTACACAATTTTAGGCTACTTGCATAAAAAAATTCGATATTCTTGAGATAAAAGACGAATCTTCGGGTTGATAAATTAATGTTAAACTAAGGTTGTTTTTAGGACATCTTTAGAGCCCAACATTTTGGTGTCGTTTCCAGGGATAATTTCAAAGGTAGCATAGGTTGTGTCTCTGGAGGACCAGGTATTGAAGACGGAAGGTAAGAACCTGCACAGGTAATAAGTAAAATGTGTATTCCAATGCTTACCTCCAGTTGACACTTAAAAGGCTTGTAGGTGCTTTCTTTTGTTGAAATATCTTTTGTTATTGTGTGAAGTGTGTATGACTAGAAACAAGGATCTTGAAAAACCAAAAACCCCACCAAAAATTATGAAAACCCAGGGTTCGGTGATCCCTGGAAGAAGAACTTTCATAGACAAAATCATCAAAAAGGGTGAATCTCAAGCTTCGGTTGGACCTAGGAAAGGACCCACCCAAATCCCTCAAGCAATAGTTTCACCAACTACGGCCCACACTGAGATTCATAACAAATCTGAAGGGACTGAGTAGAGTTTTCAGAATATAGATCTTCCACCACTCAACCCCTTAGAAGAGGGAAGCTCTAATAATCTGGAGGAGGGAATAGGAGAAACTAGCGGGGTTGCCAAGGCATAACCACCACCACCACCTAATACTGAGTCTCCTTCGAAAGAAGGAGGCATATCCAAAATCCCAGATAAAGGGAGTGCAGTCAAAACCCTAGGAAGACCAAATAATCAACAATTTCAAATAGAATACCTAGATCAAGAACCTCCTGAAAATTTTTGGCACATTTTCGATCAAATGGCAAAAGAAAATCAACAACAACCCCATACCTCCATACTGGAGTATCCAATAGTTGATCCAGTTGCCCGTGCCCCCATGAAAGCAATCCCCTTACAAAACCTGCCAACCTTCCATGGATTGATTTCAGAAGCCCGGATGCATTCCTATTTGAATATGATGTCCTATTTAGAGGGTATGACTACACCTCTAAACCCAAAAAATTAAAACTATTCCCCTCTACCTTGAAGGGAGCATCCCTACGCTAGTTCATGGGATTGGGAGGTGGAACCATCAATTCATTGGACCGGATGAAACAAACCTTCTTGTTAAAATATCAGGATTATTGTAGAACCAGAGACCTAAAAGATGAAATCTTTTAAATGACTGTGAAAGAAAATGAATCATTAGAAGAATATGCTGAAAGATTTCAGCATAATTTGCAAAGATCACCCTATGGTACATTACTAGGTCCAGTACTCAAAGAAACTTTGATCAAGGGTATGAAAGATGAATGGGTAGAAACATTGAATTTAATGGGGAAAGGTGACATTTATTGGGAGACTTATGAAGAGATTGTTTTATTGTGTATCAGGTGCTCATGAGGAAGTACACGGACTAGGTCAAGAATGCGGATGTCCCTCACAAGAAATAACAATATCTCTAGTTGGGGTGTCATGCATGCTGAAGTCAGTAATCTCCTAGAAAACTTTAAAACATATATTTTGAGCACTCTGACTACACAATTGGATGTATTGCAGGCCAAACAGAAAAAGGTAGAGGCATAACAAACCTTGTCTATATTTTTCCACAGGTGCGGAAAGAAAAATGGTCCAAGAGAATGGCCCTTGAATATAGTTCGGGTCTGTGTTATTTTTGCCAAGGATCATGACACAGAAGACTTCCCATCACTCCCCAGATTGAAAGTTGTATTCAAAGAGGAAGAAGAGGAAACATAACCATTATATCTGATGGCTCAGCACCGTCAGTGGCAGCCCCAGCCTCAAAATACATTTCAGGACTCTTCCTCTTTCTTTCCTGGACAGTACAATCAACAACAGAATCCTGGACAGTATAATCAATAGCAAAATGTTGGCAGCACATGGCAGGGCCAACCATTTACTAATCAGAACTGGAAGCCCTAGCAGTACCCACTTGCAATCCCCACTTGGAAAAACTAGCCTACCACAAACCCCAATTGGTAAAATCAACCAACTAGAAGTTCCAATTGGTCAAATTTGCAATACCCCACCTCATCCTAGAAAAAATCGAATAATACCTACCCTCCACAATGGCCTAACTCGATTGCCCGAAACCCAAGTTGGAACCAGAACTGGAAGTGCCCCATGGGAATGAATAACCAACCTATGGGGATGACCTCTCAAACCCAACCTCCATTACAAACTCCACTCCCATTTCCCCAATCAAAATTGTGCCCTCAATTACCTGCCCAACCCCACCCGAATCCCAATAACAGACTAGCTCAGCTGGTCCAGATTATGGAAAGTGGAGAAGGGGAAATCAATTCAGTAGGGTGAAATGAACTTTGGTTAAGATCAGGATGCATCATCTCTTCTGAACAAAATGATTTTCCCCAAGAACAAGGGAATGAAAAACAACCAGCAATAACACCTCCGACTGTGGTAATAATAGAAGAAATCAGGTAAGGAAGGAACATAGTCGAATCACAAGACTCTGATAAGGATGAAATTCCCTCCCCTATGTTCCCTGAAAGATTGATGATAGCGAAACCCACCGTATATCCTGACTTTGACATTGTAGGGGAACTCAGGAATTTATAAATCAAAATTCCACTCCTGCAAGACCTGCAAGACATACCAATCTACGCAAAGACAATAAAGGAGCTATGTGGGAGGAAGCTCGTCAGAAAAATAAAAAATTCATCATCAACAGTTCATGTAGTGGGAGCCTTATTTGATCTAATTGTGGGTAGAGAAACACCAGTTAAATATGCAGATCTTGGGAACCCCATAGTAACAGTGCATATTCAGGGTTGTTCTTTTCCAAATACCCTAGTTTATTTGCGGGCATCCATCAATATCCTAACCATGGAAACCTACAATGCCCTGGGTCTTCACTCTTTCGACCTAACCCCAATTATGTTTCAATTGGCCGATCGATTAGTAGTCAAACCACTCAGCACACTACATGATATAGCCATTTCAATTGATTCTTGGGAATATCCCACAAATTTTCTAATCATCAACCCAAAAAGTGGACTTGAAGGGCATCCACTGATATTGGGGAGACCATGGCTTGCGACAACGGATGCGTACATAGGGTACCGATCAGGTACAATGAAAATTGCCAGAGGAGGGGTTACAAGTAATCTCATATTATATCCCCCAACCAAACCTATTCCAACGATTGTATACCCACAATTACCACCACCACGATATCCTGAGAAGGATCTGCGTGCCCCACTAATGATGGAAGAAGCCTTCAAGCACAAAAATCAGCTAGAATATGATGTAATCAGTAGGTTTATTAACAACCCAACCACTATAAGTAACCCAACATGCCAGATGCTCCAAGTTGTTCTAGACTGTGAAGCACAGGGAGACCCGTTGGAAGATCTAATGGAATAACAAATTCCAACTACCGCTGTTCAAAACAGAAAATCAGTTGAGATCGCACTAGGGAAGTCTCTTAACATTAATGCCAACCTAGAAGAGAAACAACAACAAAAGCTAATCCAAACTCTCTCTAAATACCAGCAAGATTTTGCCTGAGAGTACTCTAATATGAAAGGTATTGATCCACAACTCTGCACACACCACATTTATATTGAGAAAGACTCTCGACCTATCTGACAACCGCAAAGAAGACTAAACCCCCAGCTCAGAGATATTGTTAAAGAAGAGCTACAAAAGTTGTTGGACACAGATTTTATATACTCTATCTCAGATAGTCGATGGGTTTCCCCATTAGTCATTGTCCCAAAGAAAAACGGGAAGTGGCGAATCTATATTGATTATAGGGAACTAAACAAAGCTACTCAAAAAGATCATTTTCCATTACCTTTCATCGATCAGGTCCTGGATACCTTGGTAGGGAAGAAATTCTTCTCTTTCCTAGATGGTTTCAGCGGCTACAATCAGATCCAGATTACCCCAGAAGATCAGGATAAAATGACATTCACATGTCCCTGGGGTACCTTTGCCTACAAAGTGTTTCCCTTCGGAATCTGTAACGCTCCAACTACATTCCAAAGGGCCATTCTGAGCATATTCAGTGATCTGATTAATGAAGGGCTCAAAGTCTACATGGATGATTTTACTCCGTATGGAAACGATTTCGATCAAGCCTTGACTAATCTGGAGAAGGTATTAGAATGGTGCATCGCTACCAGGTTATGCTTAAGCCACGAAAAATGTCACATGATGATGACAGAAGGTATGGTATTAGGGAATTACATTTTTGTAGATGGAATTAGAGTAGATCCAACAAAAATTGAGGTAATTCTTAATCTACCTACTCCACACACACAAACTGAGGTACGTAGTTTTCTTGGTGCTTCAGGATACTATCGCAGATTTATGCCAATTTTTTCGAAAACCACTATGCCTTTACATGCTTCGACAGGAAATGTAGAATTCCAATGGTCTGATAAATGCGATGTGTCTTTTGCAGGACTCAAGAAACTGATCTCAACAATGCTAGTGTTAAGGGGACCTAATTGGAAAATACCATTTCAAATTTCCACCAACGCCTCAGACATTGCCATAGGCGTTGTTCTGGGATAGGAAGAAGAAAAGAAACCCTACGCCATTTATTTCATTAGCAAGAATCTAACTCTAGACGAACTTAATTATATAGTAACAGAGAAAGAGTTCTTAGCTGTTATACATGCCATCAATAAATTTCGTCATTATATAACAGGCTATCCAATTATCTTGTATACTGATCATTCTGCCATTAGATATCTAGCTAATAAACCAATTACTAATGGACGGGTCACTCGATGGTTGTTATTATTGCAGGAATTTGATATTACCATTAAAGATCAACTTGGGAGAGAAAATCTTGTCGTAGACTTCCTGTCCTGATTCCCAAAAATAAAAAACTCATTAACAACTGAGGATCAATTCCCGGATGAGCATCCGTTTGTTGTCAACACAAAACCACCTTGGTACATTGATGTAGAAAACTATCTAGCAGCGGGAAGATTACCGACACATTTATCATCCAGGGAAAGACGATTGATCATCGAGTGTAGCGCATGATTCACTTGGATCAATGGATATCTTTTCCACACAGGAGCTGAAAGGAACAACAATTGTTCCATTCAAAAAGGAATAGTAGGCGCGCGAGAAAGGAAAAGCATCATCATGATCATGTAAAAGACAGAGTCCGTGTAATAAAACAAAACGGGAGTATGGAACAAAAGACGGTGCTAATTGTATTATCTGTCCTGATTCTTGTTTCCTAGATAACTTTTTATAAAACAAACGAAAGAAAGGAAAAAAAAACTAAGCACTCAGTTAGAAAACTATGTACATTATGTACAATATAAACATAATGCATCATTTATGGAGTTGGGGTGTCTGGGTTACCTTCCCAGCTAGCCAAAATATGCACCATAGGGTCTTTACTTACTTCTTGATAGAAAGAATCTTTTGAAGGTGGTTGGTGGTAAAGTCACAGTCAGTGTTGATTGACCAGAAAGGGTGATCCAGACCCATCGATCGTGCTCAAGGTAACCATGCCATTATCATGGACTTCATTAATTTCATATGGCCCTAACCATCATGTCTGTAATTTCCCAAGAAAGTCCTAAATTTGGAATCATAGAGGATTGCCCAGTCACCTTTCTTGAATGATTTCTTCTTGATATGCTTGTCGTGCCAGGTTTCTCTCTGTCGCTGGATAATAGTTGTGCACACCACAACAAAAAAGCATGCTTCATCCAATTCATTGAGTCATTGAAGGTGTTGTTTATGTGCTTCTGTAAGATTTAGTCTAATTTCTTGGGCCATTCTTAGGGTCTTGATATCGAATTCTATTGGGAAGATGGGTTCTTTACCATAGACTAGATGGTAAGGAGAGTAGCCAGTGGTGTTAC
>SNQJ01S0297999.1:0-10471 GCA_010110895.2 Picea sitchensis
AAACAAGAGATCTAAAAGACAAAGTTAGAAATGTGGCTTTGCAGTGGTTAGTACTTCATAACATCAATGACTATCCCTCCAATATCTATATATGAGCAATGATTAGATATAATTATTGATGAAGTCAATGATTATTAAAACCGAGATAAATAGCTATATCACTTCTTCAATAAGTACACCAAGAGATAAGAGCATCCAATGCAAATTAGATCCTGTTATATCACAATGCTACAAATATCAAATCTGCTCATAATAGATAATGTTGTGTCACCTATATTATTATTGTTGTATGTGACATCAAGCATTAATCAACAAGTCAAAGTGAAGACAATGAGTGAGATGTTTTGTCAAATAAGCTTATAGGTGCAATCACTAACTCAAAGTCAATCAAAATAGATGACAAATGTCACAACGTTGCATGCCAAACAAGAGATCTAAAAGGTGACGTCACCTATATAATTTCTATTGCAAGTTTTAGGGTTAGCTAGCCAAGAAGTGGACGTTTTGACAAATCAACCAATGAAACTTGTGGTGTTATGATAAGACGACTAGGCTGCACTTTTCTATCTAAAACAAGTTTAAAATAGGCAAGACGTCATCCTCATTCAGGTTAGTTCAAGTCTCTAGGGTTAATAGACGCCAGGTTAGTTTAGGGTTTCAAATTGATAAAGTTTGAAAGAGAATTTAAGCACAAACAAGCTCAAAAATGTATTTCTAGACTAAAGCCTTGGGTCAATGGAGTCAAATGAGGTGAGACTAATGGCTTGGAATGCTTAAACTTTAAGGGACAAGAGGATTAGGTTTGATGGTGTTGCTATGGGCAGGCCACCAAAACCATAACCCTAAGAAGAGAAGACTTGGTTAGGTGTAGCTAAGGCTAGGCCTTACCGCTTCCTTCTTTCCTAAGACTTCTTCGCAAAATGGCTAGCTTTAAAACAACACAAACCCATGGCTAAAAAGTGTTGCTTAGATACAAGGTTTTCAAAACCCTAGAAGCAAAACCCTAAGTGTAAACTCAATAAGGCCTAAAGATGCCTATTTCTTAAATTTGTGCTTAAAACCAACTCAAGAAAATAGATGGCTAGTGTAGCTATGCCTAGGGCTAAACCTCTCAAATCAAATGGCTATAAGCTTCTACCATGGCGACATAAAGCCACAATCGGCCTGTGTGTTGGTCTCTAGGGTTTAAAGATTAAGCAAATAATGACAATGTATGCAAGATATTTAATCCACAACCATTCATTCAAGAAGTTTTGAAGAGAAAACACTCATAAATTCATGAAGAAGCATTAATCAATAATCTCTAGTTGTAAACCTTCCAATGATAGATAGCACCACTTGCCAAAAAATAGTCCCTCCAAGAGGTTGCGCCTCACTCCAAAGAGAAGATAAACCAAGACAAGAGCTAGTAAAGTATCTCTCAAAGAGATCCAGTTATGTTATACAAAATGAAGAGGCAACGTCCCTATTTATATCATGATCTCGACCTTTAATTTACAAAAAAATAGGTCAACAAAACAGCCGACAAGGCTGACATTGCATTTATCTTCAATTAATTTAGCCACTTTACATGCTAAAATGCCAAAATGAGCTAATAACAGACAGTCAAGTCCCTAAAGGGAGACGTTGGTCTTTTTAGGGCAAAATCATCATCCTGCAAATTCCATACTGGCCCCCTAGGCTCCTGCAACCTGCTGAGTGTGCCAAACAAGCCCAACATCGCCAAGGCCTTATGCTCCAGAAAGCGTCCAGCTAACCCTGGTGTCCAATCCATCTAGGTCAACGTCCCATCTGCAGGCTTATCCCCATAGGCTAGGTCTCTGCCTAAATGTCCTGATGAGGGCATCCTTCTCTGTGCAAGGGCTCGTCACAACTCTGGTCCTGCCTCTTGCCATCCCAGCAACCACCTGATGGGATCTTTCTGCCCCATGGAGGTCCGATATCTCCCATGTGTACCGATCCCTCTTGTACCTGTCCGCTGGGTATGGTCCTGCATTATCAAAGACTACGCCCTCCAGGGGCTCATCATCAGTCCTAGACATCATATAGCAATGTAAATCATATATCTCATCATTATATTTATCAAACATACGCATGAAAACCCTAACAAATCATATAAGAGCTCAAAGACATTTCATATCAGACCCACTATGCAAGGCTAAGGCAACCAACAAGACCGTTCATACACACACCCACAGGAATGGAGAGTTTCCTCAAAGGACTATTCAAGCCATGTAATGTGTGATATGGTTTTAGGGATATCTAGTCATATTCAGACCAAGGGGCTGGTGTTGTCTGTAAGTTCTCTTTGTAGGAGGCGAGATGTAAATCGTCATGGATGCATTGCCCAAGCCCTTATTGCCTTATCTTTCTTTATTTGCATTTTACCACAAGCTCAATGAAGAGGACACTGCCTTGGCTTTGGTGGCCAGAGCTGACAGCGTTACCCACTCAGTATCTTCGCAGAAATGAGAAGGTTGGCTCGTGATGAGACCCCTTCCTTTTGGCCATGCAACCAAAGGTCACGCCCATTTGGTGACCAGATAGTGGCAATGTCATACCGCTAAATACTTTATGAACAATGGGTTTGCTCGTGATGAGACCCCATCCCTCTTGGTTAGGTCTTGCATTTGGCTTTATTTCATTTTCTTAGGGTCTCTTAGTTTCTTACCGAGAGGCTTTTTATTGCCTCTCGGGGATCCTGGGTGAAGCATCTTAGGTGTTTATCTTCCCATGGCTTTTTCTTTACCGGCTGCTTTACCGCCTACCTAGCCCCTTCTTCCCACAAAGACAAGATGTACCCTGGAAAGTCATCCTAATGGCCAAACTAGGGAATCGGGATGGATGAGTGGGTATAAGATGAAAGGATAAGATGGTGGGAGCGGACGATACCTGCAAACCCCCTTTGGTGGCTAACCAAGAACGACCCAATACTGGCTTCGCTAAGCGTCTCCATCAATCACCCCAACAATGGTCAAGAGGGATTAGTGTAAGATCCAGGCAGTCATCTGAAATGAAAGGAACCCAATGCATACATAAGCAGGCTGCGATAATGATCAAATTATGATTATTATTGTACCATGATACCTTGGACCCACTACCCCATGGAGCAAGAGTCTTCTGGATGCAAGTCCAGGCAGGTAGTGATGGAAGTTGCTACTGTTGACAGGACAAAGATGGCTGAGAAGAAGAAATATGGGCCCTCCAGGCCATGCTCAAGTCGCCCTGCTCTCGGCGTACTCCATGTCTAGATCATGTGGGCCTCGAGACAGGATCTCCCAGTAGTTATCCCTGTAGATATCGGGGATAACATCTGGCTCCAACTCGAGGACATGCGTACACCGCAGAGCGCGCATGAGACCCTCAGCAATCTATGGCGTAGACCTGTAACCTACTCACACCTGACAAGAAGGGCATCAGCGACAAAAGACGGGTGGTATTTCCACCCCGTAAAGCAATAGGTATATATAAATGATAAAATGTGCATATAAGAATAAATGTGCATATAAGGCGTTGAAAACAAGAAAACAAACGAGATGTGTGTGTAATAGAAATCAAACAATGCAGAGTAATACAACGGGGCGGAATACTCAATCACAGGATTGTCCTACCACCTTGGCTCGAGGAGGCGTCCACTAATGGGAAATGGGCTCCTTCTTCCTTCTAAGGTGGAAAAATAATAAGAGTGATTCGATTCCATTCACTCATAACCGGAGAGCCATGACTCGTATTAATCTCCTTTCACATTGTGAAATGGCTCTCCTTTCCGGATATCCCACATCCACACTAACCTCCTTCCTTGTATTTTCAATCTTATGCCTTTCATCTTCTTGAATCACCGTGTGTACTGTACTGAGGGAGGTAGGTCGGCTTCTGAGAAAATTCCTCTTGATGGACTCCGGATGTATCTCAACATCATCTTCTTCTTTTTGGTCTTTTCAATATCTTGACCGTTCCCACTTCTTTATTCTAAAATTGGTCTAGAAGTCGCTGATATTCTTCTTCTTTGGGCCACTCAACTGGTCAAACTCTTCTTCCTCACAAAGGGCATGTCTTCCTCACCAAGAGTTTGTATCACCTCTTTTAAGTGTCTATTTTTTGCGGGCAACATCATGGCCATGAGTTCCACTGGTAATGCTGAGTAATCTTCCGCTTTGTCCCATCCTTCAAATGTAATCGCAAAGGTGAGATCCATCTCAAGAGACCCTCCTATCATCAAAAGATCAATCCTTTCTGTCAAAGACATTCCCACACATCTGGGACATCAACGATTATTATGTCTATGTAAACTATTTTCTTAGGAAATTCCTTTAGTCGTACTTCAATGTTCTCAATTACACCCATGTGTGGGTACGCATTTGGATTCAAACTACAAACATTTTTATAAGGCCTGTTACCTTCAAGCCCATCTGCTGCCTAACCTTGAGAGACATCATATTTTTCACCAGCACTCGTATCTAGCATACAATTGTTGAGAAACTTGTTGTTCACTTTAAGATTGAAGAAAGGAGGATTATCAACAGAGTGGATTCAAGTGATTGCTCATAAAGATAATTGGGGGTCCTCGTGTTCAAAGTTCCTCCAAAGAAGTTGTTAGATGCCTTTTGATCGCTTTTTGGATTTTAATGGCTTCTTTTTGAGGAACATTCACATGCATTTTTGCCAAAGCCCCTTCCAAATCAAAAATCAAGAGCAATCTTATCAGTTTTGGGCTTCCTAGGAGGAGGAACTTCCGTAATTTTGTCCGACATTTCTGTTGATTGGCTTGGGTTCCTTCTCCGGTACACCTGCCCGACTTTGCTTCTTCAGCCTTCTCTCAAGGATTCTTGGTCCAAGTTTTTGATTATTTCTAACCTTGTTGCTCAGGCTTTTCATGGTTTTGTTGATGTTCTTCATAAGTAATGTTTATTTGAGGGCATTCCAAGAAGAAGTCAAGGCATTGACTTGTTGGTCACATTATAAGGACACCTATCTTCCCAATGTGCTCAACGCATTCCTGCATTGATTCAAGGGTTTTCATCCACAGCATTTGCAGATGCAAAAGTATTTGGGACTTCATTTTCATTCTTCGGGTTTATACTCTTTGATTTCCCTTCTGAAATTGCTCCTTGAAAGGAGGTCTAGGTGCCTGGTCTGTGGATTTTCAAGTCTCATGATCTTGTTCATCATTTCTTTGATTATTCATATGATGTTATCTACCTAAGCTTGTACCATCGAGCACCGGTGCACAGATTCGAAGGGGCTCAACATTGTGGACCGCTGACATCTATCTTCCTCCTCGGGTTGGGTAAAGTATTCAATCTTAGTTGACAAAAGACTTCAATTTTGCTGTACTTTGATCTTCTGAATGGATTGAGGATTTTGTCTCTAAGAAGATACCTTAACCTGCCATTGAAAGATCTAGTGTAGATGTGAACAAGGTAATCATATTTAGGATGATGGCTTGGGGGAATTCAATGGAGTAAGGCTTCAAATCTGGAATGAAACTCCTGAATGGATTCATCCTCATGTCTGGAAATGCCATTCAACCGGGTGAGTAGCATGTTCGGGTATTCCTTGATAATACACCTTTTGAGGAAGATTTCTTCAAGCTTATCCATGGTTTTACTACTCCCATCGTAGGTTAGAGATCAAAGTCTTGGCAAGATCATAGTGTAGCTGAAAAGAGCTTCATGACCAAGTCTTCAACATCATCGCTAATGGAGTGAAGCTGAAAATTCCGTAAGCTACTCATATGTTATTCAGCACCAATAACATCAATGTCGGAAAACCTAGGCAACCACTTTTCATACTTGGGTGGCATTTGCCTAGGGTAAACATGTCTGGCTCAACCTCCAATACTACAAACCCTTTGAATAATCCAAATCCTGTCATTGTCTTTGATTGATGACAGTGTTTGTAGTAGTAGTGGAGGTTGAGCTTCTATTACGTTTAAAGGAAGTCTCTTCCAAAAAGGGATTTGACAACAGTGAATTAATGGTAGAGGTATTCTTTTGTAGGTCTTAGGAGGGTTATTGTACCTCTTTTTGTTTTGTGGATTTAAAGATAGTTTTCTTGAAAATAAAGAAATAGGGGAAAAAGTGGAGTCATGTAAGCTTTCAAGAAAGGATTATGAGACAAGGTTTACCAAAGATATGTCGCTGAGGAAGGTAGACTCAAGAGTTCTCGCAAGAATCCAAGGCCAAAATGTTATTCTATCGCACTCATTGTGGTGAAGGTACGACAATGAGTGAGACGCTTTGTCAAACAAGCTTATAGATGCAATCACTAACTCAAAGTCAATCAAAATAGATGACAAAATGTCACAACGCTGCATGCCAAACAAGAGATCTAAAAAGGTGTGACGTCACTCCTATATAATTTTTGCTGCGCTTTAGGGTTATCTAGTCAAAGAGGTGGACGCTTTGACAAATCAACCAATGAAACTCTTGTGAAACCTCTATGGCTATGGATAGATGAGTCTAGCCGCACTTTTTCATCCAAACACAAGTTTAAAACAAACGTTATCCCTATCTCGTTAGTTCAAGTTGTTGTAAGCATGCTAGTTAGTTTAGGGTTTCAAATTGATAAAGTTTGAAAGAGAATTTAAGACATAAACAAGCTCAAAATGCCTGCATTTAGTGCCTCGGGTCAATGGAGTCAAATGAGGTGAGAATTAATGGCTTGGAATGCTTAAACTTAAGGAAAGAGGATTAGGGTTTGATGGTGTTGCTATTGTAAGGCCACCAAACCAAAACCCTAAGAAGACTTGCTTAGGTGTAGCAAGGCTAGGCCTAATGCTTCCCCTTCTTTCCTTAAGAATTCTTTGGAAAACTAAGCTAGCTTACAAAACACAAACCTATGGCTGAAAAGTGTTGCTTAGATACAAGGCTTTTCAAAACCCTAGAAGTAAACCCTAGGTGTAAACTAAATTAGGCCTAGGGACTCTCTTCTTCAATTTGTGTTTAAACTAACTCAAGAAAGAGATGGCTAGTGTAGCTATGGCTAAAGCAAACCTTCTCAAATCAAATGGCTATAAGCTTTCACCATGGGGACATAAAGCCACAACCTACTTGTGTGTTGGTTATTCCCTAGGGTTTAAAGATTAAGAAAATAATGACAATGTATGTAAGATATTTAACTATCAACCATTCATTCAAGAAGTTTTGAAATGAAAACACTTACAAATTCACATAGCTTACTAATCACACCCTAGTTGTAAACCTTCCAATGATAGATACAACTACTCTACAAAAAATTGTCCTCCAAGAGGTTGCACCTCACCCCAAAGAGAAGAATAAAACAAGACAAGAGCTACAAAGATATCACTCTCACAAGTGAGCTGCTTATGTTATGATAAAATGAAGAGGCAACGCCCTCTATTTATATGATCTCATGACCTTTAATTTACAAAAATAGTTCAACAAACAAACGACAAGGTCGACATTACATTATTCACCATTAATTTGTCACTTTACATGCTAAAATGCCAAAAATGAGCTGGCCAATGGAGACGCCGTGCCCTTTAAGGGAGACGTTGGCTCTTTTAGGGCAAAATCATCCCGCAACCCGCATCGGCCCCCTAGGGCTCCCAACCGCTGGAGTCAAGCCCAACACGCTGCTCTCTCTACCCGTGCCGCCCGCTAACCCTCGGTGGCGCCCAATCCACCCAGGGTCAACGCCCTAGCGGGGTTGATCCCCATGTTGTGGGTCTCTCGCCAAAACGCCCCGATGAGGGCTGCCCTCTTTCTCTCGCGGCAATGGCTCGCCACAACTCGCCGCCATCCCAAAGAACTACACTGGATGGGGATCTTTCGCAAACTCTGCTGGAGGTCCGAGCTAATCATCTCCCATGTGCACCGATCCTTCCTCAAAAATTGGCCCTCCTGCATGGTCCTCGCATTACAAAAGACTACCTGCAGGCTCATCGCCCCTAGACATCATAGCAATGTAAAATCATATCTCACTGGCTGGCATTTATCAAACATATGCATGAAATCCCTAACACCATATCCATTGTGCTCAAAGATATTACACAGATCCACCATACAAGGCTAAGGCAACCAACAAGACCACCTATTGGCTAATACCCAATGTGAAATGGAAAGTTTCCCTCAAAGGATCATTCAAACCTCATGTGAATGTGGTGATATGGTTTTAGGAGTCCGCCATATGCCCGTAATTCAAGGGTCAGTGGGTTATTCCGTAAGCTCTTTGTAGGAGGTGAGTTAAAATCTGCCATCGCATGCATTTTTCCAAGCCCTTATCATTTTATCTTTCTTTCATTTGCATTTTACTACAAGCCTTGATGAAGAGGACACCGCCTTGGCTTCGTGGTGGATGAGTCAAGGCCATTGCTACCCACTAGTTTCTTCTCAGAATGAGAAGGTTGGCTCGTGATGAGACCCCCTTCTTGGCCATGCAACCAAAGTTCACTACCCCTCGGGTTTATATATCTCAGATAAGTACTTGTACCACTCAAATACTTATGAACATAATGGGCCTACTCATGATGAGACCTCCCATCCTCTTGGTGAGAATTTGTATTTATTTATTTCATTTTCTTCTTGTAGGTCCCATGTTTCTTATCAAGAGGCTTTTATTGCCTTCTGGGGGATCCCCGGTAAAGCATCTCTAGGTTTTTAATTTTCTTATGGATTTTATCTTTACCAACTACTTTTACCACTGGGCCTTTAGCCCCCTCTTCCACAAGACAAGATGTACCTCGATGGTGATCCCATTACGGCACTGGAGCTGGACAGATGAGCGTGGCATAAGATGAAAAAGTGATAAGATGGTGGGAGGACGATGGCTCTACAAACCCCTTTGGTGGCTAACCAAGACCCATGAATAACGGGCCAAGTTAAGTTGCCCCATCAATCACCCCAACAATGACCTAAGAGGATTAGTGTAAGATCCAAGCAACATCTGAAATGAAAGGAACCTAATGCATACATAAGAAGAAGATAATGATCAAATATGACACATGAACCATGATACCTCACCACCACTTCCTCATGGAGTAAGAGTCCTCTCTAATGCAAGTCCGAGCCAATGGTGATGGAAGTTGTTGCTGCTGACAGGATAAGGGTGTTGGAAGAGAGAAAAGGTGGGTCCTTCGGGGCCATGCTGAAGTCAATCTTTTTCTTGGTACTCCATGTCTAGGGACTATGGGCCTCGAGACATGATCTCCTATTATCCCTAGATATCTGGACGACAAGTCCCATGCATGTGATTTTAGGTGCGAAATTTCGCTCGTGGGCGAGATTAAGGGGTTTTGAATTTTGATGGGGTGATTTTTTTGTGTTGGAGAGGGATGGAGAGCTTTATTATCATTCCTCCATTTTAAAAAAAAAATGTTTAAAGGGTTAGCACATGGTTTATTTACCACGAAGAGGAAACAAATTAATTTTCATTTCAAATTCTGTGCCAAACCTTCCATTCAGCCTCTATTTTTAACTTAAAGTTGGGCCATAACCCTTCACCGATTTTAGCTATGAATATTTCTCGAACCATTTTCGCTCTCCCCATCCGCTATAAATCGGTTTCCAGTTATTCACTCCAATTTCATGATTGGGAATCGGGATAGTAATTCTGCAACACTGGAACAGTTGGACGTGGATTTGGATGCAGCTGAATGGTGGTCATTTGATGATTTAATCATCGATGACAACAATGGTTGCTCCGATAATAACCTATCACTGCCAATAGACCTGCAAGCAATTGAACAGTATTTAATGGATACAGATCTCCAAGATGACATTAAGAACATCGAGGGAGATCCAATAGACAGTGATGCCATTGTCTTGCAATGCCCAATAGAGTGGGGCTTGGTTCCCACTGTGTTTAGTTACACAACCCTGATTGATGGATTTTGCAAAGCAGGTGCAGTGGATCATGCATTTAGAATCCTTGATGAAATGGTGCATTGGAGTTGTGAGCCAAATATTCACACTTATATTGCTCTGGTTCATGGCCTTTGTAAAGAAGGGAAGCCGGAGGAAGCAGAATTACTTCTTGAAACAATTGAGGAAAAAGGCATGAAACCTGATCAGGTGACATATACCTCTCTTATTGATGGCAATATCAAATTAGATAGAGTTGACCATGCTTTTGATATTCTGAGAAAGATGATAAGGAATGAATGCCATCCTAATTATCTAACTTATAGTGTACTTATGAATGGACTTCTCCATGAAAGGAAGATACAGGAAGTAAAACTGATTGCTGCTGAAGAGGAAATTGGTGATTCAGATCCTGAAGAAAATTCTTTTATTATTGATATTGCTTTGAAGCTCTTGGAAAGAATGGTAGAAAAGGATTGCCAACCTACTATAGATACTTATAGTGCACTGGTAGCTGGACTATGCAAAGGAGGCAGGTTGCATGAAGCAGATCAGTTGGTAAAAAATATGTTAGGGAGAGGCTTGCTTCCTCATAAAGAGATATACACCTCTCTTACTATGGGATATTGCAAACAAGGAGAATATGA
>SNQJ01S0298000.1:0-10471 GCA_010110895.2 Picea sitchensis
AAAATAACTTCAATACCGTTGACAGAGCCACTGCTGCCAGTAGGCATCCATAGCCTCGACAGAGATGTCATTCAACCCACTCAAATGTTTTAATCCCATCCAATAGTTGTATCCACATGATGCATACTTCCATAAAAGTTAATTTAAAAACATATACCTGCTACCTCTTGACCCAACATTGCTTCGTTGCCAGCAGGTCTATTCAGTACCCCGACGAAGTTGTCTTGGTATCATGTGTGCATTTACCCACTGCCAGCGAGCCTGCTCAGTACCCCAACGGGTTTACACACACTTCCCACACATAAGTGCTTTCAATCCTCTTATGCCACTTTTAAATAGTAATACAATTATAGATTTCTTGATGACAAAGAGAGAGGGGTGATACTGGAGGTTAATTGCAATATAGGTGAATAGTTGATCATGTTATTTATTTTCTTTCAAAACTGGAAGTTTTATCATGGTTTAGAGATTTTAGATTTCATTTAAGAAATCATTTAAAGAATGGGGAAGAACTTAAAAGTGTTTCTTTAAGAATATGGACGGCATAAAATTTTTAAAGATCATTGTAATTCTCAAAGATTTAAACCATATCTCTGGTGTAATACTCTGACAAAGACAATTTGAGGACAAAATGAAGGTGACAATTGACTTAAAAATCAATTGTCTGAGCTATATCTTAATATTAGGACCTCTTTGAACTTATTTCAATTTGCTTTAAAAACACAAGTCTTAAAATAAATGCTTCCTTCGACAATAGCTCTTTGATCAGAAATACTTTGATTCAAAAAGATAGATAAGAAGGAAACTCATTCAAAGAAATCAAAGAAAACAAAAAACACACAACAAACCAAATCAAATTTTATTAATGGGATTCAAAATCAGAAGTACACAAAATCAAAACAGCAAAAGAAATCTTTTCAAGAAATGATTTTGGCCAAAGATAAACTTGAGCTTTTGGATCCACTAACATCTCACTGTAAAATAAAGGAAGAAATAAATCATATAATATATCATGTGCGAGCAAGTTCTTTTCTTAATATATTGATACATGAGATGCTACTTTGACCAAACATTATTATTCAAAATAAAAGAGACTAAAATAAAATAGAAAAATCCTTATTAAGATGAGTGTAGTCCTACTCATGGCACCTTGGGTCAAGGTTGAATTGAAAGTTCAAATTTACTTATCTCTTTACTTTTCATTTAAAATTTTCATGATGATACTACATTTTCGAAAAGAAATATTCAATGAAAAGCAGAGAGAAAAAGATTTAAAGTGGACTTCCCTGACAACATTCATATTATGGTTCTCTTGGTGTACCCACTTGTGTTCATAACTACATTATTACACAAAGAAATATTGATAAATAAAACTAAAGGAAACCTACTCCTAAACCTACTCTAAAATACTAAATAGATCAAAATGCTAAGTAAAATCGTATTTCCAGTGCAACCACAAGAGCATCTTCAATCCTGCACGGCATAAAAAATTGAAAATCAGAATAAAAGAATGTAGTATTTGTAGATGCAAAAGAAATATTTCATGCGTACCTCCTATATATTCATTTAAAAACAAAACAAGCATGACCTTACCATTCTTTTGAAACTTCTTGATGTATGAATCCTCCAACCATTCTCCAATCTGGTCGTGATGTGGGTCATAATGGCATGGAAGAGTGTAAGTAAGTTTGGAAAACTTGTCATTATTATAGGGACCTGACATAACCATCAACCAAGGCCGAAGTGTCACATCTTCCTGACAATTCTCCAAGTGTTCATCAATTTCTTCACATGAAGAATCTAAGAGAATCATGTTCTGCTTACTTCCTAGATATTTAGGTAAAAACAAAGCAAGCACAACTTTATCTTTATTATGTAGATTTTTCATATATGAATCTTCAAGCCAATCTAAGATCTTGTCATAAAAATTAAGATGCAAACTATGAATTTGATGAAATGGATATATCAATGGGGAACACATCATAAGAGGATTCATGACATTAGTTAGATTATTGGTTTGAACGCTTTCTTTGATGATATTGATCGTTTCAAAATGTGAAGCATAAACATTAAAATTCGAACTAATCAAAGAACGAATATGCAATGTAGAATATTCAATCTCCATAAGGATGAGTGCATAGTATTTTTCAACAATAAATCGTGTAAAATCATCTTGCAACATGTCATTTTTCCATGTGAGTGACAAAAGTGAAAGAGCATCAAATCCAACTTCATAAATGTTATGTTTGGAATTAATTTCACCAAATTTTGGCATATTGAAAAGATTTGATTGTGATGGAAAAGAGTAAGATACTGTGGGTAAAGTATCAAGTCCAACAGAATCTAAGAAGAGATCAGGATATAAAGAGTAAAAGGAATCAGAAATGAGCACATGAAAAGAATATCTTGAGCTATGATATTTAACAATGGTATTCTCGAATAGAATTTTTTCGACGGATAGCTCGTGAAGGCGCTCATCTTGCTCTGTACTAGGGTTCGCCCCATTCGCCTTCATGTCTGGCCAGGGCGGAGGGGATCCGTCACCCCCTCCCTCCCCGACCTCCTCCTTCCGTAAACTTGTCGCAACATGCAACAAGAAGCTCCCCCCTGCAGAACCCCCTAGTTTCGTGAGAAAACTGGACGCAGTTCCTGAGATCGTCCTCCCCCCGGACCAGCCTATGAAGGTCGCACTGTCCCTAGAAGATCACGGCCTAGTAGGTCAGTTCATGGGCCTCTGGCCCTCAGCCCGAACAACAGATAACTAGATTCAAAGGAATTGGCGGCCATTGATAACAAACAGTGTAACTTTCTATGCGGTTGGGAGAGGTTTCTTTATCTTCGAATTCATCTCTCAAGAGGACAGAGATCTAATCTTCAGAAATGGGTCGTATTTCATGGGCACACAAGGGATCTATCTGAATCGCTTGACCCCTAGCTTCGATCCAGCCTCGGAAGTGCCAAAAGATGTCCCGGTTTGGGTAAGACTCCCAAATCTGCCAATACACTGCTGGAACTCTTCTTCTCTCCAAGCTATTGGAAATGGCTTGGGAAACTACATCGATAAAGCGGACCCAAAAGATCAGTACTCCTGCGCAAGGATCTGTGTGGAAGTTGATCTGGAGGTAGGTCTGCCGGAAGCGGTAAAACTAAAAGTAGGGGACTGGCATCACTTTCAAAAGCTTGACTATAAGCAACTCCCCTTCAAATGCAGAGGTTTCCATGAATACGGCCATTTCCAGCGGAACTTCCCAAAAAACCCAAGTACAGAGAAAGAAGGAGAAGATGGTTGGCAACAGGCTAGGAAAGGGAAACCGAAATCAAAAGGAACAAAAAGTAAAAATCCATCCCCAACAAAAGAAAAGAATCCAGGAAGTAAAGAGACGGCTAACAGCTTCAACGCTTTGGCCCAGGAAACTGGTGGAGAGTTAGGGAAGCCGAGCCAGGATGCTCAAGGGGAAGCTGAAGGAGGTACCCAAACCCCAGAAGACAGAGAGATACTAAATCCAACAGAGGACGATATGCAAAACAAATCCTCCCCAAGGAATGGAGCGACCCAAGGCACAGAGGAAGGGGAGATCTCGTCCGGCAGTGAATCAGAAGGTGCGAGTGAAGCCTGGGCCTCCCCAAAGAAACCAGGAAGAGGCAGGAAGTCCAAAAAAGTTGAAAGAGATCAAGAAACCTACAAGGACGTTCTAAAAGGTGCACAACCAACTATCAAGCAACTGATAAGCGTAAGGCAAACAAGGAAGCTCTTCAAAGCCTCCCAAGGAGGCCATTCACCTCCCCAAGGTAATTAATGAAGCTAACCTCCTGGAACTATAGGGGTCTCAGCAGCAAAAGGAAAGAAGAAGCTCTCAAAGATATTATCAAAACATCGGAAGCAGACATCCTACTCCTCCAAGAGACCAAGATGAGTCAGCAGGACTCTCTCAAAGTTTCAATAAACGCATGGAGGAACAACCAAGGAATAGCTGAAAATGCCAGGGGCGCGTCAGGAGGGCTTTGCACGCTGTGGAACACCACCAAAATAGAACTGCTCAACTCAGACACTCGCATGCACTGGATCCACACATCGCTCCTTCATAAAGAATCCAGAATTCAGGTAAGCCTCTTTAATATTTACGTTCTGCAACATATAGAAGAAAAAAAGATTTGTTGGGAATCCCTCCATGATTTCCTTCAAAAAAATGAGCTAGACAACATCATTTTAGGAGGTGACCTAAATGTAACGCTTAGCCAGGAGGAAAAGAGAGGAGGCACTATAGTCAGAGACCAAACTAGAGAATGGGTGGAAGATCTTATTACAGCTTGGGACCTAATAGATATAAATCCGGTCAAAGGGCACTATATGTGGTCCAATAAGAGGTTAGGACCGGGGCATATAGTTGCCAGGCTGGACATATTTCTCGTCCAAAGTTCTTACCTAACTCTGGGGCTTATCGCCCTCACCAAAATCCTACCCCACAGTGCTTCAGACCACAAGCCTATCCGTTTAGAGTTTAAATCAGAACAAGGCCAAGGACCCATCCCTTTCAGGTTCAATCCGTCTTGGATCCAAGACAAAGATTTCCTTGGGCTCATTTCCAGCACGTGGACAATCAAGATCATTGGCTCTGCTTCCTATGTTTGGGAAGAGAATCTATGGAGGTTAAAAACCGCCCTGAAATCCTGGGCAAGAGGTCGTCCAGATCCAACCTCCTCACGCAAAGAGGCCCAAAAGCATCTCGAGAATCACCAGTTAGAACTGGAAAACAAAGAAATCACCCAAGAGGGCCTACAACAACAAGTCCTACTCCAAAGCCAGTGGCACAAGGCATGCAGGGAGGAAGAGTGTTACTGGAGGCATAAATCCAGAAGCCTTTGGCTGAAGGAAGGAGACAAAAACACAGGATACTTCCATAAGCAGGCGGAGGCAAGGAAACATTATAAGGCAGTAACAGAAATTCAAGTTCAAAACACTATAATCTCAAATCTAGAAGGTATTAAACAAGCATCCTTCGAAACCTTTTCAGCCATCTACTCAGAAGAGAAAAGGGCAGACATTGACCCCCAAAGGTACCCCCTTTCCATCATTCCAGCTCTCATAAATGAGAACATTAACCGCAGCCTGCTAAAGGAAGTTTCGCAGCAAGAAATAAAGGAGGCTCTGGATCAAATGAATCCGGACAAAGCCCCAGGACCGGATGGATTTATAGCCAGATTTTATCAATAGTGCTGGGGGATAATCAAATATGACCTCACCAAAATGATAAGGAAGTCACAATCAAGTAGCAAGCTAGGAGGGAGCACAAACTCGGCCTTCCTGGCACTCATCCCGAAGGAGAAAGGTGCACTCAGTTTCAACCGCTTCAGGCCGATTTCACTCTACAACACTAGCTATAAAATCCTCACCAAGATTATAGTAAACAGATTGAAAACAATTCTTCCCCATATCATCCCAGAAAACCAGGGTGGCTTCATCAAAGGCAGACACATCACTGACAACATCCTCCTGGTCCAAGAGGCTCTTCACTCAAGCATCCGGAGGAAAGAAAAAGGTATGATTATAAAGCTTGATCTCGCCAATGCTTTTGATAGAGTCAACCACAGTTTCTTATTTGAAGTAATTAGGAAGTTTGGTTTTGATCAAGATTTTTTTAATTGGATTAAGGCCTGCATAGGCTCACCCTAGATAGATCCCATGGTAAATGGAAGAGTAACAAAATTCTTTCAAGCATCCCGAGGGCTAAGGCAAGGGTGCCCTCTTTCACCCCTCCTCTACGCAATCCAAGCCTCTGTTCTAAGCTATTAGCTGGGAAACTCCCAAGCCCAAAGCATTCTGCAGGGTCTAAGAATAGCGCAAGGGGTTAAGGACATAAACTATGCTCAATTCGCGGATGATACCCTGTTGTTAGGTGGAGCAAGCTCAATAATCGCAAATTTTTTTAAGGAAGAACTTGATGCATATAATACAGTTTTAGGAAGCGAAATAAGTAAGGCAAAATGCAATATTTATGGCTGGAATATCACGCCCAAAGAAATGATTGGAATTTCAAGAGTACTAGGGATGGAAGGACATACCAATTGGGAATCCTTCACTTATCTTGGAATTCCTATTTTCAAGGCTGCCCCAAGAGCCTCTCAGTGGAGTCACCTAATTGACAAGCTCAAGAAGAAAATTTCCACTTGGGGGGCGAACTGGCTAAATCTAGCAGGGAAAGTTATCCTAATTAAGTCAGTTATGGCCAGCATACCCATCTACCAGAGTTCGTTGCTCCTAGCCCCTTGCTCCACAATTCAAAAAATAGAAGCATTGCAAAGATGTTTCCTATGGGAAGGCGGGAAGCAGACTGGAAGGAAATTGCATCTGATAAACTGGGAAAAAACCTCTAAACCTCTTCTAGAAGGCGGTCTCAATTTAAAAAAAACCCGCATACAAAACCTTGCTTTGGGGGCAAAGCTGTTGTGGAACATAGTCACCGGAGCACCAGCTTGGAGCAAAGTAGCTCTCTGGAAAAAATATTTTAGGGGGCCACGGGAACGTTGCTTAGAAAATCCTTGCAGGGATTCTAAAGGATCCCCTTTTTTAACTCTCTGCAAAAAGGCCTTACCACTCTTCACTCCTCACCTCACCTGGGTGCCAAAGAACGAGAGGAAAATCAAAATCTGGCATGACTCAATACTAGGAGACCCTCCTCTTGATTCGAGACAGGACCTGAGGCGTCTTAAGGATTGGATGGGAACCCAAAATCTAACGACTCTCGTTGATATCTCAGTTTGGGGCAATGACAGGCACCAGTCATGGCAAGGGTGGGGAGTGGGCAACTTACCTCCGGATTTAGAAGAGGAATGGAGAACTCTTAAGCTCTGCCTACAGGGGAAAGTCCCACTGAAAAAAAAGGAGAAGGATGAGAGAGGCTGGGGGGAAAACGCCAAAGCCTACACCACTGCTAATGGCTATCGACTAACTCTAAAGGTCCCCACTGCTCCAGAAAATCCGCTCATCTGGAAAGTGATATGGCAGACCAAGTCCATTCCTAAAATTGATATGTTTATATGGACTCTTGCCCATAATAGCATTCTAACAGGGGAATGCCTCCAAAGGAAAGGTTGGGTGGGCCCCCACCGGTGTCCTCTTTTCCAGCAGACCGAAGAAACTACTAATCACCTCTTCCTCAGTTGTGCCTTCTCCAAAGAAGTATGGAGGTTGGAAATTGGAACAACAACTGAATTCAATTGGCCAGAAGACATCAAAAGTCTCCTCCAGCACTGGGATACATTATACCCGTTCCAGAAACGAAAACAAAGTCAAGCCTTTGCGCTGTGGATAGTCCTCCCAAAGTTCATACTGTGGAGCCTGTGGCTGGAAAGAAATAGTAGAATCTTCAAGGACAGGAATAGGAGCGCACTCATCGTGGTAGCCAACATCCAAGCACTATTTGGAGAGAGTGCCCAATACTTATGTCAGTCCAAATACAGCGGGAAGCTAGATGAATTGGAAGTTCTCTGGCTGGACCAATTCAAAATTCGAAGTGCAAATGGAATCACAGCTAACTCTCCAAGTATTGAGGATTGGGAAATAAGAAAAGAGAAACAAGAGTTTGATAATTGGAATCTAGATAGGAAGGCCTATATCTTGTCCTTTGACGGGGCCTCCAAAGGCAATCTGGGGCTAGCAGGTGGAGGTGGGATAATTGAGAGCCCCAATGCAGAAACAATGATAAGTTACGCCCTGGGATTAGGTACTGAGACCAACAACATTGCAGAAGCCATGGCATTGTGGAAAGGACTTCATTAAGCCAAGAACCAGGGGATCCATGAACTAGTCATAATTGGAGACTCCAGATTGGTAGTCAGAGCCATTATTCGCCGGACTCAAACCCAAAGTGCCAAACTAAATAATCTTTTGAACAAAATTCGCCTCCTCCTAACTAGCTTCAGCTCATATGAGATATTCCATGTTTTAAGAACGTTGAATGAGAAGGTTGATGAGGAAGCTAATAAAGGCGTCCTTCTGGCGCCAGGAAGCCTGAACCTCAACGGAATTGTGTCCACCGTGGAGATACCGTAATCCAAGATACCACATGCACACATCTAGCAAGTGGTTGAGATGGGGAAAAGGACGACAAGGGAAATGATCAAGCTCTGTCAGATCAGAACCGAGCCATTAGGGGAGTGGGGCAGAGGACGGTACCATGCCCAAGCGGACAACAGACAGGGTGAGGACAGGAGCACACCCCGCCCATACCTCTCGTCCTATGCAATTCAGGACGAAATCATGTGGGTCAAGGAGCGCGAGTTTAAATCAAGGATGCAGCCACAAGCCCAAACCATTCCTATGCAGAGCTTTCCTAATTGAAGAGTCTGGTCGCGCGTTTAAGGGGAAGATCCGAGCAATGGCAACCAACTCTAGCAAGAAACGAAGTCTGAAGGAACGGATGAAGACTATGGATTCAACGATGGAGAACCTGAAGCAGATGTTACAATACCAATTGGAATTTCTGGAGAACCTGGATTTGGAAGCAGGTAGAAGGATGGAGCAGCTGGAGCAAAACATTTCCATTGCAAAGTTTGGTTTCTCTGAAGAGATGAGTAAGCTACACCAAGAGCTCAAGAACCCAAAGGAAGAGTTTGAACAGAGAATCGGTCAGCTGGAAGAGAAAATGTCCCAGCTCAACAACGAATGGAGGAAGGATCCTGAAATCTAGTTCTGCTATTATGTCTGAAGCAAACTACTCCCTCTGCAGCATCTTGACATTTTGTATAGAAGTCAAGACTTTAAATAAGATTGTAATAGCTGGTTAGTGTTAGCTCATGCCGAATAGGGTCATTTTATGTGTATTCGGGAGCAATGTTAAGCTCCTATCTGGCAGATGCTCAGTGAAGCTCAGCCATTTTGTAACCGCACCAGTGGCTGGTCCACATTTAATATAAATCCTCTACCCGTTATTGTCAAAAAAAAAAAAAAAAACAAAAAACAAAAAAAACAATGGTATTCTCAAGACATTCCTCTTCATTTTCCTTAAAACTTTCACTCTGTTTTGGTGATAAATTCTTCAACATAATATGATCATCTAAATTTTCCTCCTGTAGGATAGACAATTCAAAAATTTCATGAAAAACATCTGATCTTTCATGTTGATAAGGTACGATTTGTAGATGAGGGTTTAAGGTTTCTTATTCCAATTGCAGATCTACATCTCTAATCAGTTTCATTGGAATGTTAGAATGCTTAAGATCATTTTTGTCACCTAAGTGTTCTTCAATAACTAAATTTAAGTACTGATTAGAGAAAGAGTTAGAAGAATATGGACATTCACCTTCACCCAATATCAAATCTTCTTTCACGATGGTTGAGGATTGAATATGCAATGATTTAAAGGAAAAACTAGTTTGATTGTCAGTAAGAACATTTTCAATAGATTCTACCTCCCTTGCTTGTTGAAAATTTTCGGATGGATTCCTCTCATCGTGTAAACAAAATTCTTCTCGTAATTGAGTGATAGTATTTGCAACCGATTCATCATTCGCGATTGAATGTGACTAGATGAAAGGGACGCAAGCATCATAGAGGAGATTTAGTACAAATGACATGTCATCAAGATTAAATTTACAGAGAACATGATAGATTCTTGTTGAAAAGATTTCCGGAGATGAATTTCCATTGATTAGTAAAGTCTGAAATTCTTCACATAATTGATTGTAATTATATTTTTCAAAATCATGTAAAAATTTATCTACAAACTGAAACCAATCAATAATGTGATATGTTGGAAAAGACTCAAACCAATGTTTAATCCGACCCCTGAAAGTGAAAGCAAACAATCTGCATAAAACCTTTAAATCAAAAATGTCATACTTGATGCATTTACACCAAAACTTGTTAAGATGGTCTTTTGCAGATACATCCCCCCCACCATCAAAGGTGAGTTTTGACAAGCGAGAGACTGTATCGTTGGGAATATCAAGTAATGAGAAGTGGAAAGCATGTTCCAACACAGTGATTTGGGGAGCCATGAGAAATTAATTAAATTCGAAACAAAGACTCCTATAAGGCCAGCTTATCTGTCTGGACTGCCTTCTAGTGCATTTCAAGATGACACAAAAGAATGATTTATAAATCTGGAATTATGAAAGGCTAAGAGGTAAAACATTTAATCATTAAATTTACTCAGCCCTCCTTCTAGCGCCATTTGTTGATGGACAAATTTGACATGCCATTAACTGGAAGAATAGATCCGGTCTGGGGTTGTCTAAATAACCCAAGCCGTTTGGTGTAACCTATTCTGACGGGTTTAATGGCTCCATTAGCCAACTAGGGTCCTAAAAATAGAAAAATAAAATAAACTAACTAAAGAAAAGATTCTATCAATCGACACAATAATTACAAATATTTACCTAAGAATGTGAATATACAAATGATTATGAACAATTTATATACAATTTACAAGATTTGCATGAAATCTTGCGAAAATAATTGTTTGATAAAGTT
>SNQJ01S0298001.1:0-10394 GCA_010110895.2 Picea sitchensis
TCAAGAGAGAGTTGAACTCTCCATCCTTGCCCCTTCCTTCCACCCAAGAATATATGAGAGCTAATAAAACTTTACATTAAATCATCACCATCAACCAATCATCACATAGAACCTGATAATGCTTCCTGAGACTTCTTCAATTTATGCAATTCCTCAATTCTTGGAGTACTCTGATCCTGTAGATAATATTACTCAATGTATTCTCTAAAGCTCCTCCAATTTTTACTCCTTGAATCCTCCCCAAAAAGAGCTTATAGAAAAAATGGTAGACTTTATTCAATTCTAATCTGTTTAGAAGACCCAACTTGTACAGCATGCCCCACGCTCAATATTTAACATAAAATTATGAAACTTGCACACACAAAACTACAGTCTGTAATATTTCTAATGGAAGTGTTCTCACTTCATTAGGATTTTGTATGAAGAATATGATTGTTTTACCCGGAACACCCATTTATTGACTAGCTTCAGTACTGGTCACAAACCCTATCTTCCACGGAGTGTATCTCCATAATTATAGTGAATCAAGAGATAAACGTTTTACCAGAGGTACCTTGATATGTCTTCTCAATACCATAGAGATTTCACCATCTGAATCATTCTATAAAAAAATTTATAGCAAAAATGGTAAGACAACCTGAAAATAACATACCTTAGAACACATCACCAAAAGACTTCATCCTCCCTTGAAATCTGGCCTTCTTTTACTTCTTCTTCCCTCTGAAATTCAATTTATATCAAAATGAATGTATAATAATGTTTATTTATACCATTTATGTCACTTCCTTTTATCATTAGGGCCAACCTGACACTTTCTTATTTTGTAATTATTTTCTGTAATTATCTTTGGGGCCTACATGTACAATTCACTTTGTCATCTTCAAAAATTCATTTCTCCTCAACCATGAGGATCCACGTGATGTTCCACATACCAACGGAAACAACATGATGTATACTATCCATCCATGGGTGTTTTATCTGCATGTGCATTTTCTTTCATGTCCAAATACCTTCATCAATCTTGTGGTCCAAAACCCATGACTAGGGTTGACATCAATGACAACAACCAATCTTCCAACAACTAGGGTGTAGGCAATTCTAGGCCCTAACACCTTGCTCTCCTTAGGATTTTTTATGGGATAAGAAATTAGGCAAAGATAAATAGGTCAAAACCTTAGAGTTCTAGGAAACTAGGGCTCTAGGGTTTCACTAGTTACTAGATCAATTCAATGAAAAGCTTGGCAAATAGAAAGTAAGAAAGTAGTAAATTAAGTTCCTTACTTCAAGAATTAAGTATACCATGCAATATCATAATATTGTATGATCAAATAAAACCATACATAAACCATTCAATAAAAAAAAATGCATAATTTACCTACTTGCACCAAGAATAATCATGAAAATACCATGGAAGATCACCATAAAAGCTTCCAAGATTTATCCACTTGCAAACAATTAGCCATATACAAGAGTGTGCCTCACAATTTCATCCAATATCCCTTCTAGGGATAAAATGTCAGACCTCTCCTCTTGTGTGAGGAGTTGTGATGATAAAAATGAATGTACTTTATGTTTATTTATACAAAACTGGTGACATTTAATTAATTTATGGTCAAATAAAGGCCAACCTGGCCAATTTACAAATAAATTCAAATATGTCATAAATAAAATTAATTAACCCCTGAAATCATCTCCAAGGGTGATGTGATTCCCTTCTAGGGTGACGTTGAGCCCTTAAAGTGGAACGTTGGGCTCCAGATGAAGAACGTTTGGCCTCCAAAGGCCCTAGATGATGCCCACATGTGCCAACCAGCTCATAATTTCCCTCAATATGCAAACCTTAGATCTAGATGACGTCCAGGGTTATAATTATGACATCATGGGATCTCAAAGGTCAATATATAAGTGGAAGAGCAAGATCCCCTTGGGTCTAGGTCTTCCAGAGTGTCTCCAAGGTAAACGTCCTTCTTTCTTCCTAGTTAAAGTATCTGATGTCTCCTTGGCCCTGCCTAGGGTTTCAACATCCATCTGTGGGATTTCATCCCCATGGAGGTCCGAGCTAATCATTCCCCCATGTGTACATTTCCACCGGGAAAAGTCCTGCAACAAAAACAAGTACACCCTCTAGGGGTTCATAAGTCACATGGATCATAGCAATGTCAATAAAATATAATAATCAAATTACCCAAACATGAGCATCGAACCCCCCTTTACCCAGACAAATGCTCAAATATGTTATGCAATTTAACAAGTCAGGTTTGGAGAAGGTCTCAGGGTTTCCTATTGGGATAATCCTCCTTAAGTTTGGGGTGTTTCTGAGGTTAGATCCAATCTAGTTCATGTAAGTGTGTGTGAGGTGGCATGGGGGGAAGTGTTTGGGCATCGGGTGAAATGATAAAAGGGAAATCTAGATCTTACCTATGGGTGCCTTTGTAGAGGGTGATTTGCACCTTGTCATAGTTGTTATTCTTTCCTATCCCATTCAATTCCTTTTATTCTTATTTTTATTTCTTTTTATCTTTTCCTTTTATGCTTCAAGGGAAGAGCTGAGGGATGTTGTCCTAGCTTGGTGACCATAGGTGATAGCTTTATCCACAATAATTTCATGGAGATGAGAAGGTTGCCTCATGATGAGACCCCCTTTCTCTTGGCTATGCCACTAAGAGACACTACCCTGGTTTGGTGACTAGATAGATGGTAGTGTCATACCGCTACATACCCATGTTCATAATAGGTCGGCTCATGATGAGACCTCCCATCCACCAACTAATACCTTGAATGTTTATTTATCTTACAGGTTCCCTTTTCTACTGAGAAGCATTTTACTTATTTCTCCAGAATCCCTAGGCTAAGCATATCAAAGGTTTCATTTTTGCTTTTAAATCTTGCCAACTATTTTTACTCCCTAGGCATTTATCCCCTTCTTCCCACAAGGCAAGGTACAACCCTTACTAGTGTGGAAAATCTAAATGCCCGAACAAAGGTTGGGAGAAAATGAGAGGAACAAAGATGGAAAGTGTTAAGTATGTTGGGAATGGACGGTGACCTTTCATAGACCAACCTAGTGGAAACCCATCCTAAAGGGAGACTAACTTACTAGGGAATCATGTCACCTTCCCAGGTATGAACAAGTTAAATATCATAATTTCCAAGAAAACGTTATGAAATTATGGAGAATTTAATGCAACATATTCAAGTGCTTTAATAATCAAAGTCAAACATAACATGATACTTAGAATCATTACCTCATGGAACAAGACTTATTGCTTCTTCAGGACCAATATGGTGGGATAGATGTTGTTGCTATTGATAAATGGGATGCACTAAAGAAAAGAGGGGCCCTCTGAGGCCATGCTCAATTTATTCGACTCTCAGCACTCTATGTCTAGGACCTATGGGCCCCGAGACATGATTTCCTCAGTTATCCCTAGGATAGGGGATAACACCTCCAAAACTTTCCACCAAACAAGGTCCTCCAAAACAAATAGGTATGCCATCCAAGGATCTCAATTCAAAATATCATGGCAATTTAAAACCACATCTAATAAACAAGGCACCTAAACCCATGCATAAAAAATACCTCATAGAATTAGAAAAATGCTCCAAGACCCTATATAATTGACCAAGTTTAGGTATGGGAGGGGTGTCATAAAAGTCCTATTGGGTAGACCAAATTCCCTGAAGTAGGGGATGCTCCCAAGGATGCGCCTTCAATATCATGTAGTGGATGATGAGGTGGATAGGGGGTTAGAATTCATAGGTCAATGAGTTTCATGACATACAAGGGCTTGTATTATCTCATTTATGGGTGCCTTTGTAGGGGGTGTGTTGCACCTTCTTCGTCAATGTAACCTTTTTCCAAGCCTATTAATTGTCATTTATTAATTGATTAATGATCCAAACACATGTGCACTCCCAATAGTGAATTGATTCTCATGGGGGGAAGTAACACAATTTTACTTGAATGAATATTTCTACAAAGTTCCATAGGGGTAACCATGTAAAGCGTTATAACACACTTTTGTTAGTCTTATATTCAAGCAATATATTTATTGTGTGTTTGATATTGTGCAGGTATTCAATTATTTCAAGACAAGTAGTTCATCATTCTCAAGACTTGACTAGGAGAGCATCTAGAAGGTTTATTTTAGTCTCTTATCTTTTTCCAGCAACCATCCCCCTGGGCCTTCAACCTCTTCTTCCCATGAAATGAGGTACATGCACTTCTTGGGTCACTAAAGTCAAAGGGCCTAGAATAGGGAAATATGGTGGGAACATAATGAGCAGAAAGTGGTAAATATGGTCAAAAATGGTATGATAACCTCTCAAGGGATCCCTACTTGCACCCCTTCCCCAAAAGTTTGGAAAGTTACTAGGAAACAAATGACACTCACCAAGGTGAAACAGGGTCAAAAGCATAATGTCCAAGTAGGTGTTCTATAATAAAAAATATATTAAATACAACATGTTTAAATGCCTCAAATATTAGGGTGATTACCTGACTTGTATCGCATGGAGAAAGACCCATCTGTCGTCTAGAAGCTAGTTGGTGTAGTGGATGCACTGACAATGGATCCAAAATGTGGTAATAGAGTGGGATTCCATATGTGCAAGTGTACACTGCTAGTCATGTGGTATCTCAACACTCCATATCTGCAACCCGAGGGACTTAATACATGATCTCCTTAGTTATCCCACAAAATGGGGATAACAAGATCTATACAAGGTGTGTTACAAGCTAGAAAATACCCCCCATGGAACTCCGTGTACTTATCCATTCAAGTGACACTTTGGTACTACCCTGCAAGATAATCTATTAACCCTAGGGAGTACCCAGTGTTTGGACCTTAATTAATTAATGACAATAAATGGGCTTCGAAAAAGGATGCATTGAAAATGAAGGTGCAACACACCCTCTACAAAGGCACCCATAAATGAGACACTATGATCCCTTGTATGTAATGAACCCCATGACCAAAAGTATTTTCCCCCATCCATATCATCTCATCCACATGTATTAGCCAATGGTTCACCTGGGAAACACTCCTTGACTCAAGGGACTATTCACCCAATAAGTTAGAGTGTCAACCCTCCCATACCTAAACTTGGCAAATTGCATAGGGTCTTTGAGCACTTGTTTAGTTTGATGAGGTGGTTTTGATGAACATGCTTAGATGAATCTTTTATTGACTTGATTTAATTATCATGATTCATTTTACTTGATATCCTTGGAGGGAATATTCATTGTCTTTGTAGGACCTTCCTTGGTGGATGGATTTGGAAGAACAATCCTATCTTGGGCTTCCTTGGGGTTTGAATTCCACGGGTTGGATAGCATGTCCTGCACACTAGATGATGATGCTATCATTTGGAGGTATGAGAGACAAGTTGAAGGATCTATCCTAGCCCTTACTAGACCAACCTTTTGCTTCTTCAGGCCAAAACGTCACACTTGGAGGGCTTGATATCATCCTAGGGATAGGGTTTTGGTGGTGGAGGTTTTGATGATTGAGACTTGGAATTTTGGGAGAGGAAAAGACTCACCTTGATGGATAAGGCCCTAGTTCTTGGGAATAAGGCCTTTGGAGGCCCAATGATTCATCAACAAGCTCAACATTCACCTAAAAGTGTCAAAACTTCACCCTAGAAAGGGATGATGTATTAAGGTTTCTTTCTGTGAAGTTTAAAAATTAATTTTGAATTTATGATGTAAAGTGGAAACCATTGACCACTTTCGAGACTCACTTCCAAGCCATTTTACACCTCATAGTTTGACACATAGGGGATTCTCTTCCATAATCTCACATTCCTCTTCATTTCTATTGATTAATTGGGTTGGTTGTCATTGATGTCAACCCTTGAAGAAAGTCCGGTAGAAAATTCCGATAGCACAAAGGTTTGGGTAATGGACCCAAGTTTGTTTGATGGATAATGGTATGATTTTTTATATATTTATAGAAAATAATATTCTATATTGATTGTACATTTCATTCCATTTCCATCGGTATGTGGAACGTCACATAACTCCTCACGGTTAGAGAGTTATGGCCATGTGAAGTTGGAGAACCCTCATGAATCATCTAGAAGCCCCAAAAAGTCAAAGTAGTCAAAATGGTTGCAAAGAAGAATTTATTTAAATAATATAGTTAAGTGATGAGTGTACTATAAGTCAAAGTGGATACAAAAGAAATTATTTAAATAATAAAGTTAATGGATAAATTGCTAAGTGGACAAGTGGTTAGAAGTGGGTTAGGCCTAAAATAAGGAAAGTGGGTTAAGATGGTTGGAAGATAATTTAATTAATAAAGTAAAGTGATAAGTGTAATATAATTCAAAGTGGATACAAAATAAATTATTTAAATAATAAAGCTAATGGAGAAATTACTAAGTGGACAAGTGGATAGAAGTGGGTTAACCTTAAAACAAGGAAAATGGGTTAAGATGGTTAAAAGGTAACCCCTTGAGGTAGCTACATGAAAGTATAAATAAGAGGCAAGGCTCTCTCATTTTGAACACACTTGAACATATTGAATATATAAAAGTGACTGAGGTAATCAAAGGATATATAATCCAAATTTCAGAGGGACAGTGAAGTAAAGAAGGCCGAAATTCAAGGGATCATAAATTCTTTTGATGATGCTTTCTAAGGTATGTTATTTACAGGTCATCTCACCATTTTTACAATAAAATTTCTTCTAGAATGATTCAGATTGTGAAAAAGGGAGGATGTTGAGGAAACATATCCAAGTAGTTGTGATACAAATTTCAGTTTGTGGGTGTTTGTATTTTTTGAATTACACTCCATGGAAAATAGGGTTTGTGGCTAGTCCTGAAACTAGTCTAAAAAAGGTGTTTCGGGTAGAAACGTCATAAATTCTTCGTGAGAGATCCAAATTCAGTAAGAAAAGATGTATTAGTTAAAGTACAATCTTTAGTACTCTTTGTACCATTTTTAGATCCATACAATAAATATTACATGCGGGGCACGCTCTACAAGTTCACTCTCTAGAATAAGCCATAATTCAACAAGGTATGCCATTTTTGCTATAACTCCTTTTGTGAGAGGTTCCAAGTAGTGACACCTGGAGGAATTGAATAGAATACATTGAAGAAAATTTTGTACTATTTTCATATCTTTATTCATTACAGGTACATAGTTATGATTATTTCAAGTTAGGGTTGTTGACTAATCCAAATTAGTCATGTGAGACTAAAGTAAAGTTTGATGAAAATGCTAGTTTCTTGTTGTTAAAGTTAAGGAAGGTTTGCAGGTATGTGATCATATACACCAGGTCTATTACAAAGTTACAAATCATATTTTGATGATGAAATTGAAGAGGGATTTTGGTTGAGGTACATGTTGGGTACATGGTTGAGACAAGTAGTTGATGAGTTGGCACATACATGAGGTGTATAGTTGATGATGTTGGTACATCTTGATGAGTCATGGTTTATGTGTATTTGATGCATGTTTGGTACATATTTGGTGCATGGTTGATTCACTCGTTGATGGTACAGGTTGAGGTACAGGTTGGTGCATGGATGATGCACTTGTTTATGGTACAGGTTGATTACAGGTTGTTTGGGCAGGTTATTGTGACATGTTATTTGAACAAGTTTGGTGCATGGTTGATGCATTTGTTTATGGTACAGGTTGAGGTACAGGTTGATGTATGGTACATGTTGGAACAGGTTATTGGTATAGGTTTACAAAAATATATCTCACAGTGATAGTGTGACAATGGTTCCATCATTCTACTTCTACGTCAGGGTGGTTAGACGGGGAAAGGATAGGTGGTTGTAGCCACCTTTCGGTTGTAGCCGAAGAACATAGAGGGTTGGAGCCTCCTTCTGGTTGTAGCTAGAGAATTGGGGATTTGGAGGTTCCTTCAAGTTGTAGCCTGAGAAACTAGGGGGTTGGAGCCTCCTCCTGGTTGTAGCTAGAGAATTGGGGAGTTGGAGCTTCCTTCAGGTTGTATCCTGAGAAACTAGGGGGTTGGAGCCTCCTTCTAGTTGTAGCCAGAGAATTGAGGAGTTGGAGCCTCCTTCCAATTGCAACTGGAAAATAAAGGAATTTGGTGCTTCCAATGAATGTAATTCTTAAAGACATATAAGAAAAATCATTATGTGGTTTTATCCCTCTTTGGGTTTCCACATAAAACATTGGTGTACTGTGTATCTGTATGATTGCTCATTTGCTCATTTTTTCATTGTTTATTTACTTTGCAACTATTGGATGATAATGCTACATTGATATAACACTTTCATTTTGTGGCTAAAAAGGATTACATTGCTCTATTATTGATTTACCCCCCCTCTCAGTAATCCAACAATTGCGATTAGAGCAGGTTCCTTCAGGAAACAATTTAACCACTGGAAGGAGATCATGGATTATTGTGAGAATGGAGTACCACTTTTTAATGTTCATAATGGTTTAAAGTATGAGATGTGGAGCAGAAGGATGGAAGTATTTTTACAGGCACAAGGACATTATATTTGGCTATCAGTTGTTATAGGATATGATAGTTCAAAATAGGAAAAGAAAACAACCAAGAAGGAATTGAATAAGAATAACAAAATAGCAATGGATTTCATCTGGGAAGGATTACCTAATTCAATAAGAGAAAAGGTTGATAAATTTTTATCAACCAAAGAAATTTGGGATAAATTGCATGACATTATTATTCACCCATCACAGATTCAGAAAATGTTAAAGAAGTGTTGATTAAGGTTGGTTGTCATTGATGTCAACCCTTGAAGAAAGCCCCGTAGAAAAAAGGTTGGTTAATGGACCCAAGATTGTATGATGTAAATATGACTCATTATTTTCTTGTCATGTTTGATAATAAGTATAAATGGATGAACTCCAAAGTGGTCCCCTTATGGTGAAATCCCTCATGGGAAGACGCTTTGCGGATTGAGTTATCCTAGAAGTATGGTTAGAGAACCTATGATTATTTGTGGAATAATGAGATGAATGCCAGTGAATTTTTTAGTGAAAGTATCCTAGATGGATAGTTCTTGTCATTCCATTTCCGGTGGTATGTGGAACGTCACATAAATCCTCACGGTTAGAGAGTTATGGCCATGAGAATTTGCAGAACCCAGATTTGGGTAATGGACCCAAGTTTGTTTGATGGATAACGGTATGATTTTTGATATATTTTCAATTAATACTATCTATATGGATATTACATTTCATTCCATTTCTGTTGGTATGTGGAATGTCACATAACTCCTCACGATTTGAGAGTTATGGCCTTACGAAGTTGGGGGACCCTCATATGTCATCTAGAAGCCTCAAAAGGTCAAAGTAGTCAAAGTGGTTTAATAGATTTTAAAAGGTAAACAATAAAGTAAAGTGATGAGTGTACTATAATTCAAAGTGAATACAAAATAAATTAATTCAATAATAAATTTAATGGAGAAATTAGAAGTGGGTTAACCCTAAAATAAGGAAAGTGGGGGCAAAGTGACCAAGAAGATGTTTTTAAGGAAGCTACTTGGAGAGTATAAATAAGAGGCAAGGCTCTCTCATTTAAGACACACTTGAGAATATTGAATACCTATAGGTGTCTGAGGTAACCAAAGGATATCTAAGCCGAATTTCTGAGGAAAGTAAAGAAAATATGGCCGGAATTCAAGGAAGGATAAATTCTTTTGATGATGCTTTCTAAGGTATGTGTTTTTCAAGTCATCTCACCATTTTAGCAATAACATTTTTTCTAGACTGATTCAGACTGTGAAATTTCAATTCCATTGAGGAAACATATCCAAGTATATGTGGTAAACAATTCAGCTTGTGGGTCGTTGTATTTTTGGATTTACACTCCGTGGAAAATAGGGTTTGTGGCTAGTCCTGAAACTAGTCAAAAACAAGTGTTTCGGGTAAAAACGTCATAAATTATTCATAACAGATCCAAATTCAGTAAGACCAAATGTGTTGGTTAGAGTACAGTCTGTAGTATTTTTTGTAACATTTTCAGATCCATTCAAAAAATATTTTGTGCGGGGAACACTCTACAAGGTCGCTCTCTAGAATAAGATAAAATTCAGTAAGGTGTGTTATTGTTTCCATAACTCCTTTTATGAGAGGTTCCAAGTAGTGAAACCTGGAAGAATTGCATGATAAACACTGAATAACATTGTGTATCAGTTTCATAGTTTTATTCATTAAAGGTACAAAGTTATGATTATTTCAAGTTAGGGTTGTTGACTAATCCAAAACTAGTCTCATGAGACTAAAGAAACGTTTAATGAAAATGCTAGTCTCTTGTTGTTAAAGTTAAGGAAGGTTTGCAGGTATGTGATCATATACACTAGGTCTATTACAGAGTTACAAATCATATTTGGATGATGAAATTGATGAGGGCTTTTGGTTGAGGTACAAGTTG
>SNQJ01S0298002.1:0-10471 GCA_010110895.2 Picea sitchensis
AAATGTGTGCCTTCGTTATCTTCAATTCCAGACACCCCCCCCCCCACCGTTAAAATCAGAGCAGTCTAGGGGGTCCGGAATCCAATGTCAGCCATTGATCTACGCACCGCTAGATCGATCATCGATCTAAGCGCGTTCTTTTTTCTCCATGCGTGAATGCAACGAAACTTAGGTTTTAGCTCTTTTTATGCATTTTTTGCACTGCTTCCCTTGCTTTTGTCACCACGGGGTTAGGAAAACCCACTCAGCATCAACAACCATGAATTTTCTTTCCTTTTCTTTGAAAAATAATTTGCAAAGATGAAACATTATTTGCAAGCCAATATACACCCAGAGTGAAAAATTTCTAGTCACGCGATGATACTATGAATTATAGGGTTATAACAGGACAAACATTTTTTGTAAGTTTTATCGTATTAATATAAAGTTCTTACTAGCTTACTTGTCTTTTTAAAATGTGTGTTTGGATTTATAAATGTCTCGAATGTGTATCTAACACATAATTAGACAATGCATCTGTCAATGTGTTTATACATCTAGGAATATGTTGATACTCGATATAATCAAAATGTCTTTCCAAGAAAAGAATTCTTAAGTATACCTGTAACAATGTAGGACTTTGGATGGAATAAATGTTACTTAATTGCAACACTACTAACTATGAATCGAGTCATACAATAAGATGACAGATACCAAATGAAATGACATCAGTTAATAATTCTATAATTGCATTGTATTATGTGATATTATTACTTGCACGACTAAGGCAAACACCATGTAGACTGATCAACTCATCTATAGGTGCATAGATTGCCCATGCAACAGACACTAGGTTTTTAGTATTGCGACTAGCACCATCAACAAAGCCGATATAGGGTAGTGAAGACATCGACATATGAAAACCAAGAACAATACAAGGTAAGTAGCTAAAAGGAAGAACCAAAAAACTAAAAAAGAACACTAGAGTATAATACACTAAAAATACACAGCACTCATGAAAAAATAATTTAAGCATAATACTTCTTCAAGTAAAGCCCATTTCTAGGTTCACTCAAAGGAATTCCATCATAATCTACCAGCTCATAATCCCCTTTCTCCAACACTCATTTCAAGATATAAGGTCCACGCCACATGGGATCGAATTTACTGGCCCCTAATAAGTCACGATCATGTTCATAAAGAAGAACCAAATCACCCTTAGAAAAAACACGTGGTTTGACATGCTTGTCATATTGAGCTTTGACATGCTTCTTCTGAGTTTCAATGACTAAGGAAGCATCATGATGAGTCTCATCTAATTGCATCAAATACAATAGACATTCCTCTTCAGCCGAGGTGTTAGGGAGAAGTTCGACAACTAGTTTCAAATATGGGATTTCACATTCAATCGACAGAATAGCTTCAATACCATATACTAACTGAAAAGGTGTGAACCCTGTGGTAGATTTAATGAATGTCCTATAGGCCCATAATTCCTAGAAGAGAATTGTGTGTCATCTTGACTTGTGAATTCCTATCATCCATCGAAGCATAGTAGTAAGAACCTTGTTAATTGCTTCAACCTAGCCATTGGCTTGTGGATAGTAAGGTGTTGAGTTTTCATATCGAAGACCCAACTTCTCGATAAGTTCAGACATCATGAAATTGAAAAAATGACTACCATGGTGAGTGACGATGGCTTGAGGGACACCAAATCTAGTAATGATATGATTGAATATGAACAACGCTACAATTTTCTCGGTATTATCAAATGTAGGCATCACCTCGACCCATTTAGGGAAATAATCCATGGCTACGATGATGTATCCATGCCCCCCAACCGAGTGAGGGTTACATGTCATGAAGTTAATGCCCCATTTAGCAAATGGACCAACATAAACTACAGGGAAAATAGGAGCAGTATGAGAAAGGATCTTATTGTTATATGTTTGACAAACATGTAATTTATGGACAATGATAATGCAATCTTTAAACAACGAAGGCTAGAAGTAACGAGCTCGTAAGATATTTTGGGTAGTGGCATACCTAGACATATGACCGCCACATGCTTCAGAATGATAGTCATTCAAAGCTTTCTCAACTTCATCGTAGGTTAGACATCGTCGAAATATGGAATCAATACCACGACGATAAAGGGTATCACCAAGGATAATGTATTGACGGGCTTGAGACCAAATATGACGACTATCCACACTAGAAAGATCGAGCCAGAAAGTTTGGGTTTTGAGATAAATGATAATTTCTCCACACCATATGTCATAAGAACTTATCAAAAAGAGAGATTCATCAAGAAAGGAATCCTCTACCACAGTTTTTGTCTCATTAGAAGAAAGGTCACATATCAATTCGGCAAAAACCAAAGATTTCCTTGATTTGGTACACTCAAAATCCAAATCAAACTCTTGGAGAGTAAAATCAAATCAAATTTGAAATCAAATCAAATTCCAATCAAATAAAATCAAATAAAATCAAGTTCCAAATCTAACTCCAAAGATATTTCTAACGAAGTTGGGTACTTCTTCATCATCTTCTGAGATATCACTTCAACTACTATCTAACTTTTCCTTTTTATTCTGCTTTTGCTTTGTCTTTCTATATTCTTTGAATGTTGTTTCCTTTGTAAATGGATTGTCTTGCTATGTTATCATCTCGTAGGCTATGAGTGTCCCCTGCAACTCATCCATGGTTAATGTAGCTAGGTCTACTCTCTCTTGTAGTGATGAAATATTTGAATCAAATCTCATTGGTAGAGTTCTCAATACCTTTTTGACAAAAAATTGTTCCTTTAACTCATCCCTCGGACCTCTAATACTATTTACTACTTCTTCAACTCGTAAAATTTAGGTAGTTATGTCTTCATATTCATTCATATTTAGTTGTTCAAACTTTTTTCTGAAAATTTGAAGTTTGTCTTCCTTAACTTTCTCATCTCCTTTGTATATGTTCTTTAGTTTGTCCCAGATTTCTTTCATAGAATCAAAATGCATAAGCTTGGTGTATATTGATTTAGTCAAAACATTCAGGAGTGCACTTGTAGCTCTTGAATTTTTTTCTTCAAGTTTATTTCCATCTTTGCTTGTTGGAGGAGTGGTTGGTGCTTTGTATCCATCTACTACTAATTTCCATACATCAAATCCTAGTAAATGTATGTGTGTCTTCATTCTTCTACTTCAGAAGGCATAATCTTGCCCATCAAACCGCAGTATCCCAATATTAGAGTAATCCATGATCTCCCTCCAGTTGTTAGACTGCCTCTTGAAGGACCTGCTCTGATCCCAATTGTTGGATTACTGAGAGGGGGGTGAATCAATAATAATGATTTTTAATCCTTGTTAACCACAATATAAATAAGTGTTGTTATCCTTATTATCAATTTAAACCAATATCATTCAACAAGTGAAGAATAAATAAATCACAAACAATGAGCAGTCATACACAACACCAATATTTTTACATGGAAACCCAATGCGGGAGAAAACCATGGAATGTCTTTTCTTATATGTCTTTAAGAAGTACATTCATTGGAAGCACCAACTTCATTTTTTCTTCAGCTGCAACTGGAAGGAGGCTCCAACCCCCTAGATTCTCAAGCTACAGCCTAAGGGAAGCTCCAACTCCCTAATTTTCTAGCTATAACTAGAAGGAGGCTACAACCCCCTATGTTCTCTAGCTACAACTGGAAGGTGGATACAACAACCTATCCTTTCCCCATCCAAACTTCCCTGAAGTATAAATGAAAAATTTAGACAACCTGTCATTGTCACTATATCAACTTTGTTATTATAATAACTATCACTGAAAGTATGTCCCAACCTCTACCAAACTTCTTCAAAACCTTCTTGCAGATCCATGACCTGTCTATACTGCAGCATGCATCTATCCACACCTTTACCTGTTGCAACTTGCAGATGTCCATGCATGTACTTGTTGCAACACGCAGACTAGCACAAGGCTCTGCTAGTACACTAACACTCTCTATGTCTCTTTGTCTGTGTCACTGTCTCAGTCTCTGTCACTATCTTATCACTCTATATATGCTCACAAACTGGCTAATCTGATAGAAACAATACTCATCCAATATCCAAGTAGATATAAAAAAACCATGTAATAGGTTCATACATATGTCTTACTGAACTCATGTAACATACACACCCCTTACATTAACCATACATCAAACCCTCACTGTCATGTCAACCCAACCTGTACTAATAACACTATGTCTCAACCATAAACCCTCAACCATACTCCAAATAATATAGGATATGTCTTAAGAAGATGCTCAATGAAGTATCCCAACAACAAACAACCAATACAGTAGCATCGTATCTCTATAGATCTGTCTTGTACAAAATATATCATACAACAAATAGTGCCTCAAGGACAATATCTCAATCTCCCATGACCATATCAAAACATTCACCAAGGATCTACTTTAGATAAGCATATAACTTTCCTTTTGTTACTGTAGATAGCTTTGTTGTGCCTTCTTACTATTAGATCTTCCTCTAGCTTATTTTTTTCTCAACAACTTGTCACTGAAGATAGATCTAATTTTCCTTTTCATCTTTGGCAAAGTATCTTCGCTTCATCTTTATTATACTTGCAGGTATTTGCAGTTTGTCTCACTATGATCTGTGAATGTTCACACCCTTCTAGTACTGCAATCTACGGATGTATTCAGTAAAACCCTAGTTCAGTACCTACAGTCTTGACCCTTTGAACCTGCAACTTTGTCACTGCTTCAGACTCCCTGCTATATATTTTTCAATGATACCTTCCCATAACATTTCACAAAATAGATATTCAATATGCTCAAAAATTAGGTGTTAATGAGATTCCCTTGCTCTCTTATTTGTACTCTCCAAGTAGCTTCCTTTAGGGGTTATCTTCTAATTGTTTTACCCACTTTTAACTACTTTACCCACTTTGAGATTCCCTTGCTCTCTTATTTGTACTCTCCAAGTAGCTTCCTTTAGGGGTTATCTTCTAACTGTTTTACCCACTTTTAACTACTTTACCCACTTTTAACTACTTTACCCACTTGCAACCACTTTACCATAAATAGAAAACTCACAACTTCTTGTTGCAACTAATTTTTTTTAAATTATTTTCTTATTGTAACAACTTTACCCATGATTAAATCCTAGTTACAACCACTTTGACTAGTAAACGTATTCTAGGGGCTTCTATAATAATTGACTTCTTTGACCTTCTAGGAGTTTCTATATAACTGACGAGGGTTCTCCAACTTCACTAAGCCATATCTCCTCAATCTTGAGGAACTGTGTGACGTACCACATATCACTGGAAACGACATGACATGTAGTATCCATCTATGAGAGTTTTTCCTACAAATTCATTGATCTTCATTACATTATTCCTCAATTAAATATGGGATACTTATCCATACCTTTGGGGCTACTGGAATATGCTATCGGACTTGCTTCAATGGTTGTCATCAATCAATAACAACCCCATTATATGTTGGGCCCGGGATATGATCACTTTTATGATGGTTATTATACACTTTTTCTGCATGTACATATGTGTTTTTCATATTTTAAAGGAGCTTTTTGAAGAATTTCATGATAAAGCGGTATGATCGACACTAGGTACATGTAGTTCATGTTTAATGATTATATTGAGTATAATTCATCATGTTTTATGATTACCAAGATCTAATTCATGTTTTTTCTGGTGTTACAGGGAAAAAACGCACCACGTTTCTACTTCCGGCACTTGATCCGACACTCCTTCCAGTACTCATTCCGACACTGTGTCCAACATTGCGTATTGCACAAAAATGTAGGGTGACTTGGCAGTTATGGTATTGGTGGCCAGTGATGGGAAAATTGGGCACGTGGGTTTTGTTTATGCTTGCCCCCTCCAGCTACTGAGCTTTCGACAACTCAGTTTCAGTTGCTCAAGAGAACGATTATTGGCTCGCTTTGTTTTATCAGTTAGGGCATCATTCATTGTAATTTGCCGAAATTAGAAGTGGTTTGACCCTCCTATGGTCGACCACTTGGTTTGTAAATGTTATAAATACCACTGAGGTGGTCAGATGATTGTTAAGTAGAATAAGCATTATAATTGTTAGTGTGATAGATAGAAAAACGATTTTACTCTGTTTTAAGTTTTTTTTTACATTGCCAGAATATGCCAGAACTGCATTTTTGAGTTTTTATGGTGAATTCGACTTGTTAAGTTCGTGGTGTACTTTTAGAGAGTGACCACGACTTGCTAACGGGGCCACCAACAGTCTGGTAACTGTCTTCGTGTTTATTTTCACATTTCATAATTTAATTGTTCTCTTTATTTTTTGTACATGCATATTTTTATTGTGTTCATTAGTTTTATGTAGTTTAATTGTTTTGACTCTCTTTTGCAGGTTAGAATGATGATATGTGTTAGCATGCATTGATCTTGTAGATTAGGAATAGACTTGCAAGTCTCTATACTAACCCCATGTGCATTTAGAATTATTTGATTTATGATTTTATAGTCAAGTTTAAAACAGAGTTTTAATTAGAATAGAACAACGTTTTAATTTGGGTTCTCTTTGACAAGGATTTGATGGATGGATAGAATTAATTCTAGTTTTTAATTATAGCTTGCTTATTTCAGTTTTATATAGATCTCGTTTAATTAGTTGTTGGTTAATGTAGATTGTTAGTTTACTTTTCAATATCATAGTTTAATTTATGTTTTTAATCATTTCCTTATTGCAGTTTGAATTGTTAGAATAGACATAACATAGTTTCATTTTATGTAATTTCCTTTCCTAGAATTAAATTGCAATTATATTTCTTAGTTAATGGTTGAATCTAGTTTTTCTTATGTATAATAGAAGTATAATGATGATCTTGTTATGTTGTTGATGGTTTATATATGAACATGCAGAGTATTTAACATTGTTTTGTCATGGCTAAACTCTCATTGGATTGTTTAATCCATACCTTTCACTTTGCCATTGAGATTAGTGTTGAGCTTATACCATTGGAATTGTCCTTTGTTGTCAAGTTCCATCGAGATATCATCCAACACCGAAGACATTCACACAACCACCAGCATTATATTTGAATTGTCATAGGTTAAAAGATAGTTTTCCTATTTTTGTAGATTAAAGATAGTTTCTTGATTTCATAGATTAAAAGAAATAGTTTTCCTGCTTTCATAGATACAGTTTCTTGCTTTCATAGATTAGAATAAAGTTTTATTGTTGTTGTAGGATAGATAGACTTTGCTTTGATAGATTAGATAGTAGTTTGCCTATTATAGATTAAGCATTAGTTGGTAGTTCTTCTTGATTTCAATAAAATAGATTTCCTTTCATGCATTAGAAATAGTTTTGCATTGAGCATTTAGTACACTTGCCTCTTAGGATAGATAGTTGTTCAATGAGAAGTTTTACTTTGATTACTTGCAGTAGTTAGTTGCCTTTGTTTACTTGTCTATTTTCTTTAGTAGGCTAGATAGTGGTCTTTTGCTTTAGTAGGTTAGTTAGGTGTCTTTACTTACTTGTCTATTGCTTTAGTAGGTTAGTTAGGTGTCTTTGCTTGCTATTCTATTTTCTTTAATAGTTTAGATAGGTGTCTTTGCTTACTTGTTTATTTGTTTGCTTTCATAGGATAATTGCTCATTGAATGTAGGTTGGCAAGTTAAAATAGTTTGCTTTTGTCATTTGCTTATTGATATGCTTAGATAGTTGCTTTTGCTTATTGTTATGAACTAGTTTGCTTTACATAGGGTTTTTACTTGTTTTCTTAGAACTATCCATCGATCCTTGGCCCAAAAGTACTTAGGTTACCTAGTTTCAAGTTTCTTAGTAGGGTTTTCTCATTAGATAGATTTTCTTAATTAGATTAGCCTTAGATAGATACCTTCATTAGTTAGACTATATTCCTACCAGCCCTTCTACCTATGGCATATATGTTTCTACAACTCTAAGTTTACTTACCCCGGGTTGACAATTTAATTAAGGGTTTTTAGTGTCTTTTTAGTGCATATAGAACACTGATCATTATTGGTGTCATTGTCGGGGAGTTGTCTCAAGGTAAGAAGTAGTTAGGAATTAGATCATTTCTATACCTTAGCATTAGTTTGGTGGTGGGGGAACTTTAAGATGAGAGGTAACAACCTGCGCATCTGCTATAGTAGGTTCCCCCAAACCCAATGGTAGTTTTTCTTGTTGTTTTTATTTTTCATGAATAGACCTAGGAATCAAATGGTAGCTTTTTCTTTTTGTTTTTGCTTTCTTTCATGAATAGGCCTAGAGACCCACAAGGTAGATACATTAAATCAAAATTAGACCTTTCAACCAAGGTTCCTTCCAATCTCTTTGGGGGAAGGAACGTTCCGCTTATAAAATCCGCAGACCGATATCGAAAAACAGAAGCTAGCTCAACTCAAAGAGATAAAATAGTTTATGAAGAGACTAATACAGGGAGCACTATAGAACAAGAAATTGAAGCATCAATCATATTAGGATAGGAGGCAAGACCACTCAAGTCTTCCACATAAACAAAAAATACAATCTTTTCTTTTACACCACCACCAGGGGACCCTAACTTTAAAGATATCATAGACCTTGAACATGTGAATATTTTGTTTGGTAGTTCAGCCAATGTAATTATCTCTCAAAATGACACAGAATATTTGGCACCAATAGTCTCAACCAGCTCGAGTAGATTCCCATATATCCAATCCGTAGGAAGACCTTTCCATCAAATGGAAACCTTGTTTTCTTCAAAGATAAAACCACCTAGGTACTCTCTTTTCAAAAATCAAGCCAATATGGATGATCAGGAAGACCATAACAATGTAAGACACGGAGAGGAAGAAGAAATTGGAAACCAAACTAAAACTACCTTCGGGTTTCTAATTTTAGACACCACTCTGAATGTCAACATGAAGAATATTCCTCTCTTAGCACTGCCTACCTTTTATGGTAAAAATAGTGAAGATCCATACACCTTCCTATTTGAATTTGACATCTTGTGTAGAATATACAACTACATACAAGATGCCTAGAAATTAAAACCCTTTACTGCCACCCTCAAAGACTCTACATTAAGATGATTCATGGGGTTGGGAGAATCTAGTATTAGGTCTTGGGAAGCCATGAAAGACATATTTCTCAAGAAGTACCAAGACTACTGCAAGACCAAAGAGTCTTGTAATGACATTTTTAAAATACAACAATTAGAAGACGAGACCCTTGAAGATTATATGGAAAGATTTGGTTATATCTCCTAGAAGTCAAAATACCATGACCTCCTAGAGGATGCAATTAGGGCTCTTTTACTTAAGGGAATTTCAAAAAAATATTTAGATATGCTTAACCTGATGGCATCAGGTGACATCTCTCATAAACCATTTGCTGAAATATGTGAAATGTGTAAAAATTACTCAAGGAGTAGAGCCAAACAAGGAAGAATGTTTGGGACCCTTACAATAGAAACTTAAAACCAGTTAGTTCAGGTGGTATTACGAGAGCAGAGATAGGGAACCTTTTAGAAAACTTTAAGACTGGCATCTTAAGCACACTAGGTTCCTAGTTGAATACCCTTAAACTCAAAAATAAACAGGAGGAGGAAAATGCAGCAATGAGCATATATTGCCCAAGATGCAGGAGGAAGCATTCCTCAAGAGAATGCCCCTTTAGATAACATTTCATTTTGTGGATTCTATACAGAAGACCATGTTACTGAAAAATGCCCATAATTGCCCAATTTATTAGCCATCTATAGGAGTGGAGATCCTAGGGAGTCTTCTTATGCACCTAGGAGACCATGGCATCCTAGGAATCAACCCACATACCTGGATATACAGTCTCAAGTTCCACCCTATTAAAAACAACAACAACAACAGTGGAACCCACCCGGTTGGAAAAACTGGTCTACTCAGTACCAACATCCTTGGATTCAAGGATGGAGGGGAGGACACAACCAAGGAAAACCTCAAACTCCACCTATCCATATGTCCAGCCATCATTATCCTCAGTTCCCACCAAACACTCCACAACTTTTGCTAGGTTTTGTTCCACCACCTTTACCTCCTATTCCACAACAACAACTGCTACAATTTCAAAATGCAAGCTCCCCGAGACCAACACTATTACCGGCACAACCAGTGTTGAATCCTAATAATAATCCCCCTCAACCTCTTCACAATGTTGAGATGCAAGCCTTCCCAATGTATGTTATTACTCATGTTCCATTACAGAAAATTCAACTAATATCGGGAAAAGTTCTAGATAGGAAGAGACCTTCAGTAGTCATCCAGGAAGACGAAGAAGAAGAAACCACCAAACAACCCATGGATGACACTAGGTGGGAAGATGTTATTATCCCAAAGAATCAAGAACCCAAGATTCCCCAAAATTAACCTTCACAAATTATGAAGGTCCCTCCTTATCCAGACCGATTGGTAATCGAGAAACCTACCACCCGACCGAAATTTGACATTT
>SNQJ01S0298003.1:0-10471 GCA_010110895.2 Picea sitchensis
CATGAGCTTTAATGGCGCATCCCACTTGTTAGTTTAGTTTCTCCAGGAGATAGAATCAAAGTTCATCTTTTCTTTTCATGAGCCATCAATGAACATGTCCATCACCTGAGAAAGAGATTTTGCTTGTTTATGAGTTTTGCTTTCTAGCTTTCTAATTGTGTGAAGATTGTCATTTTTAAAGGTGTGTTGGTTTCTAAATGGTTTTCTTATCTAAGCTATAATAAACAGACATAGGAACCTATCTGTTATCGACACATATAGTGCATCGACTCTACTCATTACGAATCCCGATTGATAATTTATGTTTGGTAATATATTATGCATATAATTGCACCAATATTTTGGCGTCGTTTGACTATATAATTGCACCAATAGGGACCCAAAGTATCCCTTTCTCTTTGGTGTTTTCTTTCCACTAATACAATCATTTCCATTGGTGGCATGAGTTGTTTGCTTCTTGTTCTAATGTCCTTATGCACTCTAGTTTAGTTTCTTTTAATGTTCTTAATTTAGTTCTTTGCTTATCCTTTATGCTTTATACTTCTAACTCTTTCCTTTACTGATGTCTTGCCTAGCTAACCCAACTGGGCTTGTAAGCACTCTTATTTTTCTCATTTAGGTGACAAAAGAGGTGCAACAGATTGGTGACTCCACTAGGGAAAGGTATCAATTTCCTACCCCATTTGGGTTATTTTAGCTCTTCTTTTTGTTTCTTTAACTTGCAGGAACCATAACCGGCCCAAGCCGACCTGCAAAAAGCCAAGTTGAAAGCTGAGCAGAGAGAATTTCATCCAAAATTTTCTTCACGACCGTGTAACAGACATTGCACACATGTTTTAACCCATAGGCGCGTCTTTAGCACACATGCACCAAAACCACTATACTGATAAGTGATTTCTGCACACCTGCACCCATAAGTCGTATTTGGTTCACGCATTGGCGCTTACAGTGCCCCTGTCTACTCTACAACCCACACATCTGTCCAGAAAATCAAATATTGTAAGGGTTTTTGTGATCTGTTGAAGGCCCATACCCTTGTTAAAATTGATTCCTTGTAGATTGTAACATGCACCACACTTAGATACCCTCTCCATATGAAGGGATTAGTCAAAACATAGGCACTTAGGGAGTTAAAATCATTATTTTTCTCCTCTTTTTCTTTCATGTTGCCACATGGATGGATTTCTTTGATTAAAGTCTAAGTTGGAATCATCCTACATCACATATAAAAATTGCATTGGGACCATAAATTGGATATCAATCGTTGAGTATGCTTTTCTCTCACGCCCCAAAGAGATCTTGAGAATCAGAAAGAGATTGAGGGAGAAGTTCATCTCCCTTAAAAAGACAAAATATTTAGGAGAGGACAATAGCCCCCTCAAGACTCCTCTTAGTTTATTCTTCAAACACATATTAAGATTGTAACGGGCCCATACATGCCCACATGCTACAAAGATAGGATAGTGATTGAAGTTTACTTTCTTAGATTAAATCACTAGGGAAGTTTAAAGGTTTTGTAATGGGCCCATACATGCCCAGATATGCACAATCTAGGATGGTTTCAAATATTTCTTAGATTAAATCACACTAGGGAGTTGAAGGAATAGTAAGTACCCACATGTCCACATACTAGTTTCCTAGGGACTTTAAAATTCAATAAGGTTGTACCAATGCCATTTAGTTAATTAGGTAATCAAGACTTGTAAGGACCACACAAAGTCCACATGCAGCAAGGTGACACCTAATTTATTAATTTTTTTTGGCACACTTTCACTTGCTCACACACAAATTCACTACTCACTCACATAGTTTTCATCTCGAAACGTGGAGGTTTTAGTAAAGTTTCCTCCAAAGGGATTCCGAAACACCCCACCCTTTTCTTGATGAAACTATCCACTCCCACTTAATTTCAACGAGATTGGCTCACAAGCCCAATCTCTCAAACAACCACATCTAATTTTTTTCTAAAAACTCACTAAGTTTCCTCCACAGGAGGTGCCAAAATAATTTTTTTAGTCTAGGTAGGATCTCGGGGATAGGCATCCAAATAACTCCCCATTATTTGATTCTCACATCTTCAAAACAGTAGAAGTTGTCAAATAAGGAACTTTAAAATCCTCCAAGTCAAGTGTTCCTAACACCATAAGGCAGGGAGATACCCGTGAAGGGTCGAAGATTGAGACCCAGTTGTTCTGTGCATCCCCCTTTGAGGCACCCACCTCTTGGATGAGATCCATCCCGTGACCCATTTCTTAGGCCGAAAATCTAAATGCCGCACTTTGACCGAGGTACCTAGTGACCAAATTTTAGGACATCTACCCAGGTGGCAATTGTGGGCTGCAATTGCACCTTGATCAGATTTTGTGTGGCTATTGGGAAATATTTCCAGCTCTTTCAGGATATGCACCCTCTACCCCTCATTATAACTAATTACTTCATCCTTCACTAGTTCCTCTTCCGGTGGCATCAGACCCCATTGTTGAGTGCTATTGGAAGGTCCAGTGTTGTTTGAGAGGAAGGACGTTATGTCTTTTAGGACACGAGCATTTGTTTTCTTTGTTCTCCCACGCGGACAAAATCCACCTACCCACATGTATGCTTCTTTATCTATTTTTTTATGTATGTTGTTCTTGTAATTACATACGATTGTGAGATATATTGTGAAGGTCTGAGTTATACAAAGTCTCTTGTTCATTAATTTCTCTCATCACCATTTGCACACATCCACTTTTCTAGTCGGACATCATAGGGGACCCACAGAATCCCTGTCATTCCAGATGCTTGCTAAATCTCCCTCCCATTCTAGGGGGAGTTCCTAGTCTTGCCAACTCATCGGCCATACTTTCTCACACCCCTGTGAGTGCTACTATCTTGGGATCAACTTTGCTTGGTTCCACTTTGCTTGGGTCCACTTCCCAAGGTCAAATATCCCCACACTCTCCTTTACACGGAAGCGGGGGGAACACTTATTCTCAAGGAGGAAGTACAACTCCATCAAGCCCCCTTCACGGGTCAGGTACACCCCACATTCACGCTATGGCCAGAAGAAACTCTCTTTCGGGGTCAGGCACACAAAACATTCCCACCATGGCTGGTACTAATCTTCCACCACAACCCCAGATGCCATACCTGGCTTCCCTCAACATACAAGATCTGACTAAACTCACTAATGATCCTATATCACATGACCCCACATGGCCTACAATGCCTACCAAACTACCTTCAGACATCCCCAAGTTTGAAGGAAAAGCGGGAGATGACCCAACCAACCATATCATGACCTTCCATTTATGGTGCTCCTCCAATAACATTATGGACGACTATGTCCGATTGAGACTATTTCAATGTACACTCACTGGCCCATCAGTTAAGTGGTATGTAGAAGAAAAATCTGGATCCCATACGACCTTTGAATCTTTGGCCAAAGCATTTTTGACCTTCTTTCAACTCCCAATCTGTCATGAAAACAGTCTTGAACTCCTCTCAGAGTTTAAACAAACCTCCGCTACACACATCGCCGACCACATTCATGAATTACATCGACGACGTAGTCTATGTAAAGCATAAGCCACCAAGCAACAATGCCTTAATTGGTTTCTCAAATCACTTATTTCCCTCCTTGCCAAAGATGTGGCTGCCACCTTCCCCCAATCGGAAGAAGAAGCCATCAACAAGGCCCAACAATTCGAACTCATTTATTCACAGTCAATATATTTGTATACAGTACTACCTTATGCCCCGAGACCCATGCCATTTGGCCAAGAAAAAATTGGGATGTCTCACTCAGCGGATGGATTGATTGGTACCACTACACACCACAATTCACACCCCCAACAACCACCAATGTATGGAACACCTCAATATCCACCAACATATGGAGGACCCCCTTATTATAATCCTCCCCCTTATCCACAAACATACCCCTTGACCTTTCCTCCACCCACCAGCGGACCGCTGCCAACACCCACAATACGCCCCGCGACCCAGCCTAGTTCCGATACCCCCTCTACCTCTGCTTACACCCTAAGCACTATTGAAAGTGCCACACCTTTCTATGCATCCTACAAATCATTACCACAGAATAATCCATACTTTCCATTCCCTAGTCCCCCCAGCCCATTCCTTCACCACAAGGACAACCACATGCTGAGGTTAATTTTGTTCAATCCTCTCCCGTTCAGCAGTATCAAAATTTTGAATAGCTGAATACGGCTAATCCATCCCATCAGTCGAACAATGCCAGAAAGAAGGGAAAAAACCGAAATAATAATAATCTTGGACCAGGAGGAAACCAGAACCAACCTGCCGGGGGCAACCAGAACCCCTAAGGGGGCAATAACAACAAATGCCAAGGGAAAAATAACAATAATATTCAGACAAACTTCCCTTATGCCCTTTGCGGTGAGTATAGACATCATACTCACCATTTCCCCCACATTGCGGACTTCAAACGAATGAAAGAATCAGAAATGGACCACGTCCCCCAGTACCACCTGCTCCCCAGCAGGTCCCACAACAATATGTGCAACAACCCCCCCCAAATGTGTTACAAAAATCCATACCAAATCAAGGGGTAATGAACACCCAACAGGAGATGCATCCAACCCCACAACAGATGGGACAATACGCCAACCCAAGACCTCCTACAGATCACACTATGATCCTCACTAGTGAGGAAGAAGTCCTTCTACAAATGCACAGTCGTCAATGCAGCGCACCCTCTAACCCTAATTCCACTACCTCATAGGTCACCCCAGTCATGACTGGCCCACCTTTGATCATTCCGCGCCCTAATACTAAAACACCTCTTCACATCCCTCACATCCCTCACATCCCATTACGAAGGAGTGTCAACAACCCTCAGGCTAGGGCAACCCACAATTATAGTCTGGTCGATGACTTGGCACAATCCCCCGCTTCCATGTTAGTCTTAGAAGTTCTTCAAACCTGTCCTACTCAACGGAAGTCATTACTTTCCTCTCTGGGGGCAGTCGACCCTGTCGATACTCGACTCATCACATTTGATCTCGACAGTGGAGAACCCCGTCTCCCCGCTCTTGTTGCTTTTCAAATACCGGTTAAAATCTGGAATATCACAGTCCACAACTGCATTATTGACGAAGGTGCATCCACATGCATCATGTCCAAAACCTTATGGCAGAAGCTTGGTTCTCTAGAGCTAATACCATCCACCATTACTCTGAGGGATTACGACGAATGAACCTCGTCTCCCGAGGGGATCTTCCAAAATGTCCCCGTCGAACTCGGGGGAAAAACCATTCTTATTGACATTGAGGTTATCGATGCCCCGCTCGACTACAATATTTTGTTTGGTCGTAGCTACATGTATGATATGAAGGCAATCGCCTATTCTGTGTTCTGAACCATGATGTTTCCCCATAACGAAAATATCATTACCATCGATAAAGTATCACATTATGAGCCTAACCCTTCATCCAACATCGACAACATCCTCCCTTTTATCCACACTAATCCGGATTCCTATCCACTCATTGAGATGGGCCCCAGAACTTTTAAGGATCCATCCTTTCTAGGGACATACCATGGAGCACCACTTCTCATCCATCCCTCAACACAAGTATGTGTTGTCTCCACCAATGGAACGACAACTGAAGATACTCTCCCTCCCACCGAGGCCTCTTTCATCCCTAACATCCCACTAGTCACATAACTCCTCCCTCAGGAATCTCCTGGAACTTGTTCAGCTCTACCCGTTCTTGATCTTCCCCTCCCCCAGGGCCATATCCCAGTTTGGGAAACAGTCCCCCAAGCCATTACCCAAATCCATTTCTTTTATCCCCCACCGGGTGTACAAGATTTCCAGGTAGTCGCAACGCTCACCCTTCCTAATATGGTGTTGGCAATCCTAGTCTGGTACCTAAATCCGCCTGAGATGGTCCCTCAACCATCCCTCCCTCCCCAAACAAAAGGAATTCTGATGCAGATACCCATACTTACCCCCACCATCCCACCCACACTCCCACTCACTGGCACCCCTGCTACAACTGGGGGTAGATGAAAAAAGAAATATCCCACCGCTCCACTTCCCCCACGTGTCCAACCTCCTTGCACACTATGCGAGAAAGACAAACACCCCACTAACAAGTGCCCATCACTCCCCAAGCTACACAATCTAATTCAACTCCCTCAAGCACCACCACCGCCAGTCGCTTCATCTAGTACTGCCACTACCTCCCCAAACACAAGTAGCAAAGGACTGCGAACCAAATTCGCATGCGCGATCTATTCAAAACATGGCCATTATACACACCATTTTCCAGCATTACCTCAATTTCGGAAGACGCTAACAGCCGTATGCTAGAGCTTTCAGCAAGAACCCACCCCAACACATGTCACCGACATCCATTATGTCGTGACCTCAGTCAATGAACGTATAAGATGTCCTTTCTCTCTATGCGAATCACTTGATCATTTCACATATCAATGTTTTATGATCATTGAATACAGGCGTCACCAACTGGCCCTTATTCAAAACCCCACACCCCCCCCTCTAGCAGGACCAATGAGTAACCCTACCCCATCACTTGATGTGGTTCATATCTTCTCACCAGAACCTGAGGCACTCCCTACTCCCCCATGGTTCCTAGATGATTTATATGAGGATTTCCCCCCAAATTCCCCCAATTCTCCAATTCATTTCCCCACGAAAATTCTACGCTCGACTACCATTTTCAACCCACAATATCTCGATATTTGGTTTATGACAAGCGAACCATCGCAAGCTCCTTGCGATATCCCATCTACATCGTCACCACCAGAAAAAACCCCGCGATGACCGTCACCACAGTTACTCCTCTCGATACCCTATATTTTCGACAGTTTCACTGTGACAAAGACATCCTTGAGGAGTTAACTAAACCTGATTGCCCATGGGACGTGCTTCACCACAAAGCGCTTTTTCCTTCATAGGAAGCCTTCATGCCTCCTAACCAAAACCCCATATATGTAGTCGAAATCAAATATTTTTGCCCATCAGGGCATATAGATTGGTTCAATAACCCTATCCCTACCCCCAACGCTCTTGAAGAATGCAATATGGCCAATATTTCCCCCACCATCAAAATCGATATTTCCATCAAATCTGGAGTCATAGAGGAAATCACCATTGGCGCCGCATGCTCTCCTGAAGAAATAACTGCCTACAAAGCTTTCTTCCAGGAATACTGGGACATTTTTTCCTGGTCATACACAGAGATGCCTGACCTTGATCCCTCTATTTTCGAACATCGTATAGACACCTGGCTTGATATCACACCTTTCCATCAAAAACAACGTCCACTACACCCATCGAAAGCAGCGGCCATCAAGGCCAAAATTGACAAATTTCATGCTGCAGGGTTCATATACCCCATCACATATATGTCATGGGTCTCCAACCCCGTTCCTGTCAACAAAAAATAGGGCACTATCCGTGTCTGTACAGACTTTTGCGATCTCAATCACGCCTGTCCCAAAGACAACTTTCCAATGCCCTTTATCGACCAAATTATTGATGATTGCGCCAGTCATGAGGCTCTATCCTTCATGGACAGTTTCTCTGGCTACAACCAAATTCAAATTCACCCAACTGATTAGTACAAAATCACATTCACTACCCCCTAGGGAACGTTTACATATTGTGTCATGCCCTTCAACCTCAAGAATGTAGGAGCCACTTTCCAATGCGCCATGACATACATTTTTCATCATCTAGCTCAAATAATTCTCACCTACTTGGACGATCTCACCGCTCGCTCCAAAAAATGCACTCAGCATCTCAATGATTTACGAATCATCTTCCAACGCCGTCGTCAGTACAACATCTACTTGAATCCCCTCCAGTGCATGTTTTGCATCACTGCTGGGTGCCTCCTTGGGTTTATCATTTCCCAATGTGGCATTACAGTTGACCCCCTCAAGGTCCAAGCCATCATGGAAATTTCGCCACCATAGAATTTACGCCAATTTCAGAGCCTACAAGGCAAAGCCAATTTCCTACGCCGCTTTGTCCCCGATTACGCCACTCGGGCACATGGTTTCCTTCGCCTCTTACGTCATGATATCCCATTCCACTGGGATGAAAATGCCCAAAACACTTTTGATTATCTCAAAACGTCTCTTTCCAATGCCCGTTGATTAGTCCACCCGACTATAACCGCGACTACATCCTCTATATCTCGGCCTCAGCTGTCTCAGTAGCAGGAGTTCTCGTCCAAATAGGGGACGATGATCATGAGCATGTCATTTACTACATTACTAAAAATCTTCCAGGAACACCCTTGAAATACAATCATGAAGAGAAACTGGCCCTTTCAGCTGTCCTCGTAGTCCAGAAATTGTGCCATTACATCTTGCTTCGAACTACCAAAGTCGTCACAGATTCCAACCCAATGCACTACTTGCTCAGTTGCCGACAAATTAATGGAAAATTTGCCCGATGGATCGTCCTCGAGGAGTATGACCTTGAATTTTCAACACCCAAGAGCAAGAAATCCCTCGTCCTCGCTAAACTCATTACAACATTCCCCTCCGATACTACCAATACCCCCGTCAATATCGACTTCCCCGACGAACATCTCTTTTACCTCCCCTCGGATGACCCTTGATACAATGATCTTCTCATCTACCTCTGAACACAGAAATTCAGAAACCACCTCTCCTGAGACGATCATCGACATATTCATCACCAGGCTCCCCGCTACCTACTTATCGATGATATCTTATATCGGCAAGGGGTCGACACTATACTCCGCCGATGTTTGACTATCGACAAGGCCGATCGAGTCTTGAAAAACTGCCATAGTGGCACTTGCGGGGGCCACCTCTCAGAGATGTCCACCACTCAGAAAATCATTTGCGCCAGTTACTTTTGGCCTACATTGTTTCACGATTGCATCCATGCTGTGAAGTGATGTGACAATTGTCAACTTTATGCCAACAAAGCACGAGCACCACCTTCTCTTCTACACCCAGTCATTACTACCGACCCCTTTTGTAAATGGGGCATAGACTTCATGACTTTCCACCCTCCATCCAACAATGGACACAAATACATCATCATTGTAGTCGATTAATTCACCAAGTGGGTTGAATCCATGCCTACATTTAACAACACTGCTGACACCGCAACATGCTTCTTCTTCAACAACGTCATCTCCCACTTTGGAGTCTCGCTACAGCTAGTCTCTAATCATGGGAAATGCTTCGAGAATGATATCTTTGCCAAAATCTCCTCTCGGTTAGGCTTCTCCCACAAATTCTCCTCCCCATACTAACCTCAGTCCAACGGATAGGTAGAGGCGGTCAACAAGGTCCTCAAAACCATATTGCAGTGCACGGTTAACAAACATAAGACCAATTGGCATCATATGTTATTTTCCATGCTATGGGATTATCTCACGACAGTTAAAACTGCCACTGGCTTCACACCATTTCATATTGTCCATGGGGTCGAGGCCATTCTCCCCATCAAATGTGAAATCACCACCTTATGCACTGCTATTGAGCTATTAACCGACACTGCTCTAATGGAGCAGCGTTTGCTGAACTTAGAGTTGCTGGATGAAGACCATCGATCTTCATTATAGAACAATGAGGCAACCAAAAAGTGATCCAAGGCCACCTTTGATCGCCATGTCAACCTTCGCTCATTCAACGAAGGCGACCTCGTCCTTGCTTACGATATCCCTCACGATACCTTTGGCCATGGCAAGTTCGAGTCATTATGGCATGAACCTTACATCACTAAAGGCACCTACATCCTGGCCTCCCCCAAAGGTCATCCTCTCAAAGAACCCATCAATGGGTTGTACTTAAAGAAATTTTATGCCTGAGCGTAGCCATACTACACTAGGCTTGTTCTTTCTACACTTTTTTTAGAGTTTTTAGTCTTCTTTTCCATGCCTTACATCTAATCTACCATTTTTGTTATTGACAGATGCCTCCCCCACCGGCCTACCACATCAGTTACACCAACAGAGCTAGCCGTTGGACACAGATTCTTTCTTTGACTGCGTGGGCCCTTTATTCCCCCTCACATGAGCTGCTCCACTCCAACGACATATGTTTGGGGTCAACAACCAATAACCAAGACGAATACACAATAGTCATTGGCCTCCTTGCTGAGGCCAATCATCTCCATGTTTGCCACCTTAGTGTTTTATTAGATTCCCATTTGGTTGTCCTCCAGCTCAACAATGTGTACCGTGTCCATGATCCGTGCCTCTTCTGCAAATACCTGTAAGTTAGACTTTTATCTCGACATTTTGATTCCATCACATTTACACACATTCCAAGATAATTTAATCAAATAACAGATAATATGGCTAACCTAGTGTTAGATTGGCATTTATCACATCAAGACACCAATATACATACATAAATCATAAACAGTCCATCAACAACATACAGATTAGACACCATAAAAAAGCATTAAAAAACATCAACACAA
>SNQJ01S0298004.1:0-10471 GCA_010110895.2 Picea sitchensis
CAAAAGACAAAAGGATCTTAGCCGGAATGCAAATAAGCAACTAAAATATAATACCCAGAATATGGGAGCACTGCGGAATCAATGAAGAATGATGGAAGACCTGGATGATCTTCCCGATGACTAGGGTGTGTCTTTCAACACCGAAATCATCCAACTGGTGTCTTCCTTCTGGAATACACTAAACTATCTCTCCTGAGATGCGCCTCTTCTCCTCAATGGCAAGTCATAATCTGCATAATAATGAATTAGGTCACTGACCCTTCCTTTATAGCTTTCCAAAACCCTAAATCATGTTGAAACCCTAATTCGTTGTTGATTGCCAAAACCCTAAATCATGCTGAAACCCTAATTCGTTGTTGACTTCCAAAACCCTAAATCACTGTTGAAACCCTAATTGACTGCTGAAACCCTAATTCACTGTTGAATTCTATTTTTATCTCATAATGACTTAAAAGCGCTTTTAACCCTTTTTAGCTCAATGTCACTTTCCGAATATAACACGTGTGACTGGAGTGACCTCTAGTAACCCTGTTTACCCCTCTTTGGACCTTGCTATAGTCTAATAGGGTGGTTTAGACCATTAAGCCTCCTCTTCTGGAGCTCCTATTTGGAAAGGGACATTACAAGTCCTGATATTCATCTGCACATGCTTGCATCAGAAAAAGTTGGACTAGTGACACGGCCATGAGCAGTCAGTCATCCTAGACTTCGGCAAACCGACAAGGCCAAAGGTAAAGACTCATACACTCTACTCTTACTATGTTTACTAAACATATTTCTTGGGATGTGTATTCATCTATGGCATGGCAGATATGCTGATGCCATTTGCAATACATGGTTTGCAGCTCGCAAGAGGTATCAACAAGTATAAGCGAGACGTCGAACGTGCTGTTGCATGTTCCACAAACTAAGAGGTGTGGTTGCGAAACTGTGGCTCCATAGTTCATCAAAAACTATGCATGTATTTATAGCACACTACCATTTACTTTAGTTTTCTTGTTCAAAAAATGTCATCAGGTCTAGAGTTGTAACATCCAAAGTACTGTCAATAGAGGCCTTGAATAGCTGCCAATGTGGACAAGTGTTCAACGGGGACATAATGGTTGTCTATAGCACCTACTTGGACAAGGAAAACAAAAGTATATCCATTATGTGTGCTGACATGACATACAAGGACGTCATGATGACAGTGACACTGATTGTTCATCCACAACTTATCCAGAAACATGGAGAAAAGGTATTGACGTGTAATGTGATATCCATTACAAATTTTAATATATTGCCGAAAACAATATATGACTGTGGTGATTGCGATCGAATTATTTCGCTGAAAGGAACAAGCATTGTGGAAAAAATTCCCGCTGTTTGTTCAGAATATTGCTTCGTCCAGGACTCGACTATCAGGCAGCTTGCACAGAGCACTGATATTTACCCAATCAAAACGATTGGGGCTGCTATCACACTGGCGAGAAAATTTGGCTCGCAACACATTCTCCATATAAAGGATGGCGAGTCGGACAACGACAAGGCAATAGTACCGCTTTTCATATTCAGTTTTGTCCTTTACTTTCGCATCTGCATGTATGTCGGATAAGTTACACAAATATTGCACTGTTCCATGTTGCAGCTACAATTGTTTGATACGTATTCAGATTTGTTTTCATCAATAGAACATCAATTGCATAGAGGGAAGATTCCACTTATGCTGTTCAAAAATATAACAAAGAAGAGGGATGCTAGAGAAAGGATCTTTCGGACAACCCAGACAACATTTGTAACAGATTTACGAGAAGATATAGTAGAGGATATGAAGATACTAGCTAGCTCTACAACTGTTGTGCGTATACATCCACAAAATCATCCTCACTTTTCTTATAGAAATAACCTTGAACAAAATTATGCGCTTGTTTAGTTTTTTTTTTTTTTTTTTAAAGGGGAGGGGGGTGCAGTTGTGTATTATATTATTCAATGTATTAATTCCTTTGCTCGCTTTCCCAAGTTGAAGGTCTTTTAGTTGCAGCCAATGTGTACTCGACCCCCTTTGAGCCTGTATGTGCAAACTGCAATTCCACTGCTTCTGCTTCCGCTTTAATAAGTGATGATACGATTGATTGTCTGCGATGCAATGAAAAATGTCCATATATATATGGACATTGCATCAATTTTTTTATCCAAACCGTGGGCAACACAACCGTGCAATGTATGGTTAAGTAGCCTCTTTTACAAAATGTGCTTCCTTAGTTGGCAGAGTTGTCGTATGAAACGTATCTACAGAAAAAGGCAAGCAGTGTGTACATGCTGCGACAACTTCAAATACAAAGAAAATTCATCTTAAATGAGGACAATTGAATTTTTCATATCAGCTGAAGAAGCGAAAAAAATAAAATATATGAAACTTTGGCAGGAAACGAAAATACCTCATGTGTCTCTATAATATTTGTTCAACATCCAGATGAATGTTCATTGGACTTGGTCCATATCTCTGTAATCTCCATATATTGTGCGGCCCCAATTATTTCCCACTGGGAACATATATCAGATGCAAGAGAAAACGAATGCGACGATGTCTTTTCTTTGTATATCAAATTGTTTGGTGCAAAGGTCAATGGGTTCTGCTCTATGGAACCTTCTGGAAACTTGCTTGCGACCTGTTTACAGTATGGTTGGTTCTTGGTTATTTTCTTTGTCTGTCAATCTGTATACCATGGAACTCCAACTGTTCTTTAGAGGACACATAACAATATAATTGATTTTTTTAGCCAGCTGACACGCAGATCCGCCTGATAATTTCTATGGTGCTGTGACGCAAATGTACTATGTGGCTTGCTTTAGCAGATTTCCTTGATCGATGAACTTGGTCAAATTATTGTTCTGGAATAATTTGAAATCAATGAATATACAGTGTGCGAAGTGCAACTGTCCTATCATACCAACAAGAGGCTCTTAAAATTCAAATTGGTCGTTGTTTTTCCATTTTTGCTTATTCACAGAACTTAGTAAAATTAATATCCTGGAATAATTTGAATGAACGAATAATAGTTAATATTAATAATTTAGTATTTGAAAATAATTTTTTTAGATAAAGTTAGATAGGATGAGCATCCCTAAACAATTGCAATTTTGAACCCGCCAAAATTTGGTCCTTACTGTTTTCTTTTGTTTGATTCGGCCTTGCAGGGTTGGGGTGCATCGACGGTTGTTGGAGCTTTTATTTTTTCCTTTTTTTGGAATATTATTGTTTATTTGGGGCACTTTACGGCGTTCAGCCCTTGCACCCACGGGTCTACATGCAATTGTGTTATTTGCCATGTCTGCGGAGGCCGATATCTGTTATTCTGTGAGATTTTGCTGCTGCTCCAGTCCTGCCATGAAAGAAAATAGTTGCATGCAAAATTGTTAGAGGATTTCATGTGAAGTTACAATATTGTTTGTTTCTAAAAGTACATGTTTACTATGTATTGTTCATTTCTCCGAAAACTTTTATATCAGTCGCTTGACTAGATTGTACAAACTTCCTCGTCTAATTAAATTCTGCAATATCAAAAATTAATATTAATAATTTAGTATTGAAAATGATGTTTTTAGATATGTTACATAGTTGATAGCGATTAGCATCTGTAAACAATGGAATTTTTAGATAGTTTATCGGGGTCTCTAGGTGCTATTTGTAGGCCACGGAACAATAAAACCTCAATTTTCATCCCACTAGGCCATGAACCCGGCATCCAAAAAGTGCCTAAGTATGAAATAAGGAATCCGTATATGTTGTGTTGTTCCAGAGTCTATACTTAAGGCTTAGAAGTACAGTGTCTAGGCATCCGAAAGTGAGTAAGATGTAGAGAAGGAAGAAAAGTCAACCTTCGGCAAGGGAAGCTAGGACTAATTTCTAGGTTTTTGTCTAGCTTCCAAATGTTCCTGGATGTTTATGTCCCTTTCAATCGCTACCCACGAACGTTCGAGTTCAACCCGGGTAGTGGCTGTTTTAAGAATAGTATCAAACATATTCAAGGCAATATGTGTTTGATATGATAGTCCAGGTTCAATATTAGGCTGTCTCGTCACAGGGACAGTCATAGAGGAACAAAATGATAAGAAAATTTCAATACTTTTTTAGATGCTGTCTTGATTTCGGTCGTATAAAGGAGAGTTATAGCTCCAGTAGTGAAAAAAGGGTGCAAACCAAAGGCCCTTTCCCGTAACTGAGTTATATTTTAATAAATGTGTTTGAGGTGTAAGAAAAACATTAAGCTGTCTATCATGTAAGGCTCCTATCAAGGGAGAATCTCACTTATAAACAGAAGAATAAAAAGATAAAGAAATAACCTGATGAAGCATAAAATATATATAGAAATCTAAAATGTTCACTGGTCTTATACCCGCTGATAGCCGGTACAGAGGAAAAACGGTAAACAATATAGAAAACTAAAATTTATTCATTATAGTAGAGGTTGTACTAAATTATAGCGAAACATTCATTAGATACATATATGAAATGAAATTAGATATGGAATACAAGAAAACAAACTCATAACACAGTTGTGATGGAATCGAGAATCTTCAGATTTTCTTTGTATTAACTCTCGAGGGAGAAAAATCTCTATTACAATCGACCCAAAAAGGTCTAGCCCTTTGTTCCTTCCTTCTATTGTATATTTATACAGATTTACATGTGATGGAATCTCAATCGTTCCAGGATTTTCAGTTACAATAAGAAGGAGATCAATCGTTTCATTTCTTTATCTCTGTCTCTATTTAGTACCAGAAGCCTGCCCCTTCGCATGCGCAGTACAAGTGACACATTTCTCCACCAGCCGAGATATCAACCTAGAAGGTTCCGCTTGACAATTGGCCTCACAAACATAACAATCTCTGACTAATTGTGGTAACCTTTCTTCCATCTGTTGGTCTAGGGTGTCAATAGCGCACAATTGCACACTTGGTTTAATAATCCATTTATCCATTTGAACTATGTCTGCAAGAGTTACTTGTGAGACTTTGGCCGAATCTCTTTCTTCTTTCTCATTTATATCAAGCGAGATTTTCACCATATTCATTTGGCTCAGCGTCTCATCATTACAAAATATTACCTCGGGTCTGTTCCGAAATGGAAAACTTAGAAATTTTTCCCGATTCCCTATTTGCTGTAGCTATTACAGCCTCTTGAAATGCGACCCGAGCTTCTCCAACTTCTCTCTCTCTGACAGATAAGTTTTCTAATACTTGATCAATAAGTAGACAATTGTCCTGAATCGTCTCTACCTTGGCAAGTAAACTTCGCTGGGCTGCAGAAACTCTGCTCCAAATATCCATAGCCTGGGACTGGAATATCCCGATACTTATAACTTGGCTTTCGGCGAACTCTAATCTAACCTGTAGCTGCTCAATCAAGTCTCTTTGCTGGCCTATCTGTATTTGACTGGTCTGAGCTACCAGCTCTACTTGTTCGAGCTTATCTTTGAGCATCTCAATTTCCTTTTCGTCGGCCATTCTTGCTTGTTCTATTCCTATGCTTGCCCGGTCCTTGGCAGCCTCCTTTGCTGTGGCTAGTTTAACTTCTAAGGTTTTGATGAGGCGATTTTTTCGCTTCAGCTAATTTTTCAAAACCCCGATTGAAAATTGGTTTGCCGTAGCATACACCCCTAATGTCCCGGCTATTTCTGTCGCAAACTCTTATTTCTTCTTATCTTTCCCGTCAGTCAACACCTTAAATTTCTTGGCCATTGATCCTGCTTCTTGATAGAATTCTCTTTTTACCACGGCTTTTCTCTTTTTATCAAAAAAAGAACTCATTTGGAGGGAGCTCTTCCATCCTTATAGGTCTCAATTATTCGTTGAAAATCCACTCCGCATCTATGTTCCCTTGAGTTGACTGTAAGGGAGTAATGGAGGCGATGGGATCTATGATTTGCTCAGCTGACTGGCCTGGAGTGGTAACTGGAGTCTGCTTTTTTGGCGGATCGAGAGTTTTTATTTCCGGTTTCAGACTCCTAGTTTTCTCCTCCCTGTCCTTGTGTTCTTCTTGTTTGGGTGTTGAATCTTTTGAGCCTTCGGCTTTTTTTTGCTGCACCTCTACTGTTATTAGATTTTCACCCCGCAATACTGAGGGAAGACAACTCCGCCGATGTTGTTAGAATTTTAAAACATTGGCCCTTTCTTCAGGAGCTAGGGCTTGTATCTGAGCCAAAACCTCGGCATAAGATCTCGTGCCTCGGAAAATGTCATCCAAGGGTGAATTTTCATGCTCAAACCTTTTAAGCCCGTAATTGGCTAAGTGGTTACTTACGACCCTATGTGGATCGTGCTTCTTGAATTCAACATGAACCAATTTCAGGTCTTCTAGGGCTGCTGCCTCAACTTTAGCATGCCCAAAATCTAACAAAGAATAGGAATGTAGATGAATCGGAAAAGGTGGCCATACCTTTTTAGAATATCCCTTAAGTTCCTTGCTTACGCCACCAATTATGGTTTGCCTGACAATCTCACGATAAGTCAGCTTATTGGGTATGAATAGTGGTAAGGCATTCGGAGGAAGAAAAGCGCCGAAAACCCTGAGATATGAAATTTTTTCCTCCACGTACCAATCGACTATACTGCTCAGATTTACCACGATACTGTCTGAGATCCTGGGTGGTGGGTGGCCAAAGATAGTGACATGCAGCGGTACCATCACCCAGTTAAAGATTTCATACACAAAATCTAAGGCTTTGTCTTCCCACAACTTTGAATGGTAGACGTGGATGGGCTCAGCCTCCGATGGAGTCCAGCTCCACCTCATCAAGGGAAAAGGTGTCATAAAACACACAACGCCCATGATATACGCAGACATAAAAAATGAAGCAATCTTTCCTCTCTCCCTCTGCGCTCGATACTCTGTTACTCGACTGGTCAAACTATCAGATAGTAGTTTAGCCCAGTCGAAGGAACAGCCTTCGGCGACCGTTTGAATTAGAGGCACCCACTGAAGGAAAAAATGTGTGGTGTCCTCTCTCCCATATAATCTACAGGTCATCATAGCCACATATTTGAACTGTGGTTCCAGAGAAGATATTGAATATATACCATTACTGTCTGCCCTGAACTTCGCAGGGTGTGAAACCTAATCTTTGATTAAACCAGACATAGTCTTTTCGTATTGCACACATTCCTTCTATTTAAAATTCTCCAAGAATTCGGCATTGTAAACAAAGTCCGACACGATTGGCAGCTTATACATAGACTGCAATTGTTCGTGTCTGAAAGTCCCAATGGTGACCCTCTGCTCATTGATGATGGTTCTGGTTGGTATATCTACATGGTCTAATGCCCACCAGATCATATCTTATTAAGGGAGCAGACGTGTCCTAGCCGCTACTTTATGCATTTGAGCCTGGACGACGATCTTATACTTGGTGATCAGGTCGTCTTTTTCATTTTCACTGGAATCATCCGAAACATATACTAATTCAGACTGTAGAACCTCAGAAATATATGACCAGGTCCTGACAGAGTCGACACTTCGAGGTGAAGTATCATAAACGTTGTCTGAACCTTGTCGTGAAACCTCAACATTGGCTTTAGACGCTTTTCGCGGGGCCATGGTGGGGGATTCTACTTTAGCTCTCTTGCGATAAAAATATGTATACATACAGAAATTAGTTCGCTCGCGAAAAGTTGGCTCTGCGTAGAATATAAATGAAATTTGAGACAACAAATAAAAAATCCATGTCTTCGACTATTTAAAACTAGGTCGTCCTTAGGAACAGAACGGTCAAATCATTCTTAAATATAAATTTAGCAATAAAAACCAAATCCTTACTTGTCGATTCGCCTCATTTCCAATTAATGTCTTAGATTTTGACAGTTCGTAATGCAAGTTGGCACAAGGAAAGTTTAAAATTGCCTCGTAGACTGTGCATATTAATTTTCGTATTAGAACATTGGCAATGCTGGCTTAACTTAATTAATGAGGCCTTTTTGAATGTTAATTAATCTTTCGACATTCGCCTCATCGGGAGCTTTCACTTTAACCCTTTAAACCTCTAAAACCCAAGGTTGCGATAATTAGCTTTGGTTAATAAAAAACGTAACCATGATTAGGCGTTTAATTAATTACGTTGTTATTTATATCGCTACTTCGCGACTCGGGGTTTCAAAGGTATAGCTTCCGGGAGGCTTGTATGCCGAGTTGCGAAATCGCGAGATCGCGATGATATGATCTTATTAAATTGGAGGATAAAACCATATTAAGTGTTTAATTAATTATGTTTCTATTTTTATCGCGACTTCATGACTCGACGCTTTGAAGGTATAGCTTCTGAGGGAAAACATGTCGAGTTGCGAATTCCTGATAGAGCTTAACCGCGGTTAAGCTTTTTACCTTTAACTTTAACCTGGGTTACTTAAAACAAGAGTCTCGCGGTTTCATCTATCGAGGTTATGACGGTAAGACTTTTGGAGCTAACAAACACCGAGACACGAAATCCCGATGTTTGCTTAACTGTGGTTTAGAGTATCTTTACTCTTGGTACTGATCTGGGTAAAAATTTTAAGACTATTTCACCGTTTCTCCCCTCGGGACTTGTAAACTATGTGATCTATAACTCCCGACATGCGACATCCCGAGGTAAAAAGGAGAGACTCGTTTAAACGATAAAAAATAAATAAATCTTACCTTAAGAGTATGATAATAGTCGTTGTTTGCGTGACGAGACTTCTGAGATTTTGGGAAAAATAAAGGAAAATATGAAAACCGGCTTTCGATTTCAAACATTAAGATACAAAATTTTAAATAGGCTAAAAAAAACAAAGGCGGCTCCAACATAGGCTCCAACTAGGGATCCCGTTTTCCTGCAAGACGGGAAGAACAATAGACCACGTGCCTATATTGGGTAAATGGAGTCAATGGCTTTAATTGAGCGAAAATGTTCCCTAGAACAGGATACCGAAGGGGAAAAGGACTTCATTTTTTACTTTTGAAAAGCTTTTCAAAACTCAGATACTTTTTAAACTCAGCTGTAGTCCCCTTCACAACTTTCTCTTTCCCGTTACTGAATTTAGGTCTGCATTAAGACAATCAAAACAATTCTAGGAGACCCAATAGATCTTGTGGCTATCGGCTTGCATCAAAAGAAGAAAATTATATGTTTTTAATCAGGAAGCCCTGTCTGAACTTGGGATGTAGATAAGGTTTTAAAAAGAATTGGTTACCAGAGTAGAGTGATATTCATGTATAACAACCTTACATATATCTTAGATATTGCTTCACCGCCAGCGAGCCTGTTCAGTACCCCGATGAAGTTATCTGGCCCTTTTTACTGAATTTCCTTTCACCACTTCGGAATATATTTATGCATTTAAATTCTAAGAGGAGGGCAATCATTTCTGAATTTCCTTTCATCGTCTTTTGGACTAGATGGGGACAATCATTTCTGAATTTCCTTTCACCACCTGTCTTATAATTTTCTTTTTTAGAGCGCGAAGATGGGGGCAATCAATTTGTATGAGGGCTGATATTCGTGTAATATTTTGCATTATAGGTCTGTTAACTTACTTTGATTACTCAGTACCAACCTTTCCTTAACTTTCACAACACCTTCGTTCGTAGGGAGAAAGAGAAAAAATATTTTTTAGAGTTTCCTATTTGAGCAAGCCTCAATCTTCCGAAACTGTTGAAAAACCTAGAAAAGTCAGGATCACTTAAGCGTCACTTTGTTTAGTAAGGGACCGAGGAGTTGTGAAGACTAGCTTACTTTTCACAATCTGCTTTGAAGCTCTCGAAGTTAAAACATAATCTCTTCTCCCTACGTATGCTAAACTGGAGAGATGTTGGCTTTTCAAAGGTAAACCAAAAAACAAAAAAGGGTGACAAATGGAGATCTATAAACTAAAAAACAGAGGTCAAAAAATCAAAACCGAATCTTGAAAATATTTTTTTGGGGGCGCTTTACTTTGAGTGACTTGTTTATTTCATCTTATTCTTTCGTAAACGATTAACCATGGAAATGTTCTTTTATTTATTAGTTCAGATGATGTTGCTGTATCTTATGAGGTTATCTTGGTTTTCTTTGATAGCCCTTCAGAACAAGTCTTTCAGGAAATCTCACCTTTACCTTACCGTTTCATTTTCTTTCCAAAATATCAAAAAATCATTTTTATCACCTCTTTAAGCCANCTAAAAAACAGAGGTCAAAAAATCAAAACCGAATCTTGAAAATATTTTTTTGGGGGCGCTTTACTTTGAGTGACTTGTTTATTTCATCTTATTCTTTCGTAAACGATTAACCATGGAAATGTTCTTTTATTTATTAGTTCAGACGATGTTGCTGTATCTTATGAGGTTATCTTGGTTTTCTTTGATAGCCCTTCAGAACAAGTCTTTTAGGAAATCTCACCTTTACCTTACCGTTTCATTTTCTTTCCAAAATATCAAAAAATCATTTTTATCACCTCTTTAAGCCAATTTATTTTCCGATACACGACTTTCTGTGTACCT
>SNQJ01S0298005.1:0-10471 GCA_010110895.2 Picea sitchensis
AGATAATCAAGATCCACAACCAACAATCTCCCACTTGGAGACTGATCACAATGACTCCACTGTTGATGTACCTGCTACTCTATACTCCACCTTGGACCTAGAAAATTTCTCATCTTCACCTTCATGCTTGACTACCAACTGAAGCAGAGAATGAACTCAGTTTCTCCCTGGTTACTCCTTTTGTTAACATGTCTGCAGGATTTTGGCTAGTATGTATCTTTTCCAACTTCAAATGTCCATCTTCCAAGACAGATCGTATGAAATGGTAGTTGAGTTGTAAATGCTTAGTCTTCGAATGGAAGGCTGATTTATTTGAAAGATTAATGGCACTCTCGCTGTCAGGGATGATTTTAAGGATGGAATTTTATTTTAAAATGTAGAAACCTTGGGTGAATCTTACTAATCCTTCATATGTCAACTATAAATGTTTGGCGATATTTTTGTAAAAATATTCAAGTTTCTAACTATTTTATATAGTTTTTATAAATTTTTGGCTATTTTTAAGGTAAAATAATTTTATCCTATAGAATTTGGTAGAATCATTTTTTAAAATAGCGAATCTGTTTTGGAAAACCATGGAAGAAATTGGCCATGGTGAAATTTATCCTAAAATCATCCTTTGCTCATCCGCAGGTGCAACCTTCCTTCTCACCCTTCTTTCCTAATTCCTCCATAAATCTCTATAACCATATTATTTCTTTACTATCCTCTGTGGCAACAACATGCCTCTGGTTCTGTTGTTGAAAGTGCAACAACCAGCACACAATTTCTAAATCCAACTTATTGTTGTTCCTACAGTAAAACATGTATTACCATGTGGTTATCCTCCTTCTATCTTTATCACCACCCATATCCTAAATCTACATATCCTTGTAGAATAGTGTTTTAACCTCCAAAACGCGATAATGCATGAGTGTAGGTACTTCTCAAATACGAATCCACTTCTTTACGCCTCCCAATGTTCTTTATCTAGATTGTTCATATACCTTCTCACAATTCCCACTTCATGTGCAATATATGAGATCTTGTGCACACCATAGCTTATATCAAGCTACCAATTGTTGATGAATAGGGACCCTGGACATGTATTATCTCCTCCCATGACTTGGGACACATTTCCTTAGTTAATTTGAAATGGCTGGCTGTGAGTGTACTGGTTTTTCATTACGCATTCTAAACCTCTCCAACACCTTACCTTCTCTATGTGCTCACCCTGACACAATGTCAATTTTGGAGTTTTCCTCTCTCTTGTTATTCTTATACCAGGATTTTCTTTGCAACACCCAAATCCTTCGCCATGATAGTGTTAGATAATTTCTTGAGCACATTTATTTCTGCATATTAGACCTTGCAACAATCATGTCATATACATACAATATAAGAATAATATAGCTTCCATTTTCTATCCTTTCAAAATAAACACAATGATCAAAAATGACATCTCTGTAACCTTGTTCTATCATAAACACGCCAAACTTCAAATACCACTACCTTGGGCTTGTATTCCATACAAGCTCTTCTTTAGTCTCCATATCAAATTTCCCTTTCCTTTGACCTCATACCCTATAGTCATTTGCATATAAATCTCTTCCTCAAATCCTCATGGAAGAAGTTGTTTTTACATCTAAGCTGTTCAAGATGAAAATCTTACACTGCCACAAGAGACAACTACTCCTAATTGAAGTCATCTTAACAACATGAAAATGTTTCATCAAAATCTATACCTTTCTTTGTGCAAACCCCTTTAACAAGTCCTAGCCTTGTACCATTTTTCCTCCATCTTATTCCTTCAATAACATTTGTCGCAATGCTCTTTTTTCTGCAGACAAGTGAACCAAGTCCCAATTACGTTTATTTATCCCAGAATCCATTTCCTCTTTCATGGCTTGCTACCACTTATTTTTGGTGCCTACCATTGTCTCTTCATAACATTTCGGTTCTGAGAATCAATCAACGATAAATAATACATTGGAAGGAGAGTATCATTTAGGGGTCTACTTAAACTGATAGATATTCTAACAAAACTTGCAGGAGTTTAAGGTACATTTTACTCTTTTTGTTTAGATTTTGATTTTTCACGGAGGTACCTTTGGAATTTCATTTTTTTTTTTTTTTTTTTTTTTTTTTTTTTTTTTTTTTTTTTTTTTTCTTGTATCTTTCCCTGAAGCTGATCTTTGTACATGACCTTCTCGATTGAATATGACATCTCTCTCCTAATGATTTTTATTTCCGCAATCCCAACCAAAAGTGTGAAATCATTAGCACATTATCCAATAAAGGTACACTTCTTGGATTTTTCTTCAATCTTTGTTCTATTTTCTTTATCAATGGACAAATGCTCCCTGTAGAAAGTCTTCAGAAATGAATATTTTACGTTTTTTACCTATCCATGCCTCCTCTATAATGCCACCATCCAAATAAATTGAAGGTCCTATGTTTATCAATTAAACAACAATATCTACAACATCTTCCCAAAACTATGGGACAACCTTGCTTGCAATCTCATGCTCCTTGCACACTCCATGATTGTCCTTCTCATCCTTTATGACACACCATTTTTTCTGTGGTGTTTTTGAAACTATCCTTCTCTCTACGAATCCCACAATGTTGTATCCACTCACAGCAGAAGCTAAAGAGATAGAAGAATAATTATTATAATACATAAATACAATGTACTACCTTCTCTCCTTTCGCTAACACCAATGATCCTTTGGTGATATTCCACACATTATCTGTAAATATAGATGAACCAACCTTCACTCTGACTTCCTTGTTGAAATTATACTTTTCAATTTGATGGTACGTGTCTTACCTCTTTCAATATAGCGGTTTCCATTATTTTCTTTAGTACACCTTACCATTTCATATGATTTTTCATGGTGCATCATCATAGAACACAATCCAAAATAGAAGCAGGCATAATCTAGAAAATCTTTCCTATAGGGTGTGGCATGAAATGAAACCCACGAATCTACTACCCAAGACACAGTAAAACATTATCTACAAAGTCAAAGCATCTTGTAACACATCACATGTTACATTTTCTTCTTTATTTTTCTCTTGTTGTCCATCTCTTTGTTCTTAGACTCGCGATATTTCTTAGGATATCCTTTCTTCCCATGATTATAGCACTCTATCTTTCCAGGTATGAATTTGGATCTTCCCTTCCTAAATTCCCACAGTTCCCTTAGCCCTTTACTCTAACCTTTTGTCTTAAGCCTTTTCTCCGGTCAACACATTGCAGTGTCTGTGATTTTCGTCACATTTCCTCACTAAGGATATCACCAACAACATTATCAAATTTCATAGTGTTTGAAATAGAGACATAGTTACTTATAGCTGTGAACAAGCCATTCCATCTTTTTGGATATGAGCATAATATTAGAAGAGCTTTGAACTCATCATCAAAGTCCACTTTAGGAACTTAGCTTATTGGTAACCATATTAAATTCATTTAAATGATCACATAACATACCACCTTATGACATCTTCATATTAAATAATCTCTTCATTAGAAATACCTTATTGGATCGCAGAGTTTTTTATATAGTTTATCCAATGCATCAATCAACTCCTTCATTGTCTTTTCTTTTGAAGTATTGAAATCTGGCTGCTAGGCTCGGTTGTATATCCTAGTGCCTTTACGTCAAGAACCTCTCATTCTTTATCCTTCATGGTCATCAACTTCTTTGCTCTTCTTCCCAATGGTAGGAATAGATCCTTAAAATTATAAATAATATTCCATCTGCATCTTCCATGGCGGTAGTTTGTATTAAATTTCTTGACCCTAAACTTTCCATATTCTATCATTTCTCCCACTCGAACCGGGGAACCCTCTTTTCTTGCGATTTACCTTTGGCTTTGATACCGGTTGTTAGAAAAAAAACAAGATCGTAGCAATAAAATAAGACAAATATAGAAATAAAACACATGGATACTGATACAATAGGAACATAGATATATGTGGATTTCATTATTCGGTGTGGGCTACATCCACCGGAGAATTCCAGTCTTTCCTTTTTATTATCCGGCCAAAATGAAGGGATACAACCTGCTTACACCCATTGTAACTTCCTCTTCTTTCTCTCCATGATCTCCCTCTCTCGAGGAATACAATATTAATGATAATACACAACCCATGATAAAATTCCCTCATAAAATGGGGTTGCCTTCTAGGGGAAAAAACCATAAAAAATAACTTAAACATGCGATGGAGCCTTATATTAGATGGGCCGGGGATTGACTACAAATTACAATATTTTTGAAATGATATTTCCCAATGTTTCTCTTAGAGTGTTGCCCCTAAGCTACGAGGACTCTTAGCTACTGGAAAGGTACTCATATTTATTCCCCTCAATCTAAATGGAGAAAACCTAGCTCTTTGAGTCACTTAATGTACCTCTCCCTTAGCAAATCCAATAGCATTTGTTCCAAATCTAGTCAGTGATATAGTGCTAGTTGGAGATTGATCCGTTTCAGATCAATCCCATAGGCTTCACAAAAATCCACAGACCTCCTGACAATATATTTGTTGGGGCAAGCCCCCCACACTTAGCCGTTAAGGGAATGGGGTCCAAACCGACTAAAAGCAAACCTTTGAATCGGGAAGAGGATTATCAGACTCCACAACCAACACTCAAAGTTATGAATTACTACCCGATAGAGGATGGTCTCAGGTGGAGAAACCCTGATGGAGAGGTGTGTGAATAAGGAATAAGCTGACAAGATGATGGTTGACCTTCATTCATGGAATTATGGAGGCCATTTTGTAGCTCACACCACTGCCCACAATATGTTAAGGGAAGGATATTATTGGCCCACTATTTTTTCTGACACACATCGATACGTCAGATCTTGTCAACCATGTCAGATATTTACCGGAAAGCAACGCCTCCCTGCCCTTCCCATTAAGTCAATCATCGTAGAAACACCCTTTCAACAATGGGTTAGATTTGTTGGTGAGTTCAAGGAAAAATCTAGTAATGTTTATCGATGGGTTTTGACTGCCACTGACTACTTCGCTAGATGGGTGGAAGTTGTCCCAACAAAGAAAACAACAGAAGAAGTTGTGATGAAGTTCCTTGAGGAAATGATTATCACTATATTTGGTGTTCCTGCCAAGATAACCATGGATAATTCCAAATATTTTAGCTCAATGGCACTCAATGAGTTTTTCTTTAAGTATGGGATTGTTTATCACACTCCTCAATTATTACCCTCGAGAAGCGAATTACTTGAGAATCCAGCAACAAAAATCATAGATCAATGAAGAAAATTGTTGGGGAAAACAAGAAAAGTTGGGATAGAAAAATTAAGTATTCCTTGTGGGAATACTGCACAACTACCTAGACCTCCACTAGAAAAACCACTTTTGAGTTAGTCTATGGGTTATAAGAACACTTACCTATAAACCTCTAGATTCCAACATTACAAATAGCCCAAAAATTCGTTACAGATAAAGAGGAATTGCAGGGGAAAATTGATCAACTCATGGAATTGGATGAAACTTGAAGAATGGCCTTTGATCAAATGGAAAGAATCAGTAAAAAGTGAAAGGGACTTTTTGATCGAAAGGTGAGGCAAAGAGATTTCAAGAAAGGGGCCAAGGGTCTTAATGTGGGACAAAGAGGAGAAAAACACGGAATGCATCAAAGTTTGTGAGTCTTTGGTTGGGGCCCACAAATAGAGAATGTCACAGAACGGACTCTTTTTACTTATCCACGAAAAAAGGGAGGAGGATCACACTACCAGTGAATATATCTCTCCTCAAACATTATTACCAAGGTGACACTTGACTTACGTGGGCAGGTGCCATTTAAGTAGGTAGGTCATATTGATTTCTTTCATTTTCATATCGATTGCTCATTGTTAGTTTAGATGCATTTCATATGTTATTTTGATCTAGTTGCATATTTATTTCATGATTAGTTTAGAATTTTTGAAAAAATGCTAAAATGTTCTTTTAAGATTAGTTTCATTTTGTTTTCTTGAAAATGTATGAGCAGGGGTGATAGAACCACCGATTTTCTGGAGTTGTTTTTTAGTGTGTGTGGGAACATGTCTTACTAGGAGATTTTGTGGTTCTCATGCACTCTAGCGAGAACATGTCCCCAGGTAGGAGCCATATTTTATCCCCATTTTGTGGGATAACTAAGGATATGTTGTCTATATGTCCTCAGGTTGCAGACATGGAGTCTTGAGACAACTTGACTAGGTGTCCAACGGATGGAGACCCACCTCACCACCACGGATCGAGTTGATCATATCAGCTTCTACATCGGTTGGCATATGGAAGACATTGGTGCTTCTCCATGGCAGGGTACAAATTGGATTTTATGTTGAGTTTCATTTCAATATTTGGGCATTTGAGTTTGTTACATCTATACTACACGATTACATGTGACATTTTCTTGGACAGTATGCTCTTTTCCCTATTTCACCTTGGTGGTTGACATTTGCACCCTAGATTGTCCTTAGGGATGGGTGTCTGTAAAGTTCCTTTTGACAAGTAATTGTTCCATTCCCAACCATACTTTCCGCGTTCACACTTCATCCCCCTCATCTCCTCACCTTTTGGGTTTAGGGTGTATTGACCCAAGAAGGGTTGTCCCTCACTTCATGTACAGGAAGAAGAGGGGCTAAAAGTCCAGAGGCTTGTGGTGAGAAAAAATAAAAATCATAATTATGAGACCTTCTAGATACTTTCCCAAAAAGGTCTTGAGTAATGAAAAGCTTCTCCTAAAATCGAAGACCTGCAAAGCAAAATAACATTATATATGTCCCCAATTGTTGAGGTGTGTACACTCATGCGGTGTCCCTTAATTTCCTTGTATATGGCACTTTGTGTACCTCTATATTCAAGTGGTCTTGTAATCCCCAAGCTAATTGATTCACCAATAGGGAGTATCCAAGGTTTTGGACTATTAATTAATTAATGACAATGAATGGGCTTGGAAAAATGATGGATTGAAAGCGACATGCAACACACCCTCACAAAGGAACCCATAAGGTGAGATCACGACAACCCAGCACTGTGTCATAAACCCATGCTCAAAATTATTCCCCTCATCCATCATGCATCATCCACATGACTTAAGGGAAAATTCACCCAATAGTTCGTTTTTTCAACCCTCCCTTACTCAAACTTGGTAAATTGCATAGGGTCTTTGAGTATTAGTTTATTTTGATGAGGTCTTTTTGATGTACATGCTTAGATGGATATTTTATTGATTTGATATACTCATCATGATGCTTTGACTTGAGATCCTTGGAGGTATCCAGTTGTCTTCACGGGGACCCAATTTGGTGGACCATTTTGGAGAACAATCCTAACTTTTGATATTCCTTGGGGCTTGAATCCCATATGTTGGATGTCAAGGGACCACATGTTGGATCATGATAAATTTCATTTGGAGGCATAGAATACACCTTGAAGGACCTTTCCTAGCCCTTACATTCCAAATGACTTTCCTAGGAGGGAAAAATGCCACCACTCTTTGGGGCTTGGCGTCACCTAGGGCTAGGGTTGATGGTGATGGAGTTATTTCTCAGCGACACTTGGCATGATTTGACCGGAGGGGGCATGGATTGGAAGGAAGTGACCTTGGGCGCATGAAGAGAGGAGGATGTGTAAATTGCTTGACTTTACCTTCTTCTCCAGCGACTTGGAAAAGTTCGAAAACGTCCCCTAGAGGTGGCGTCTTGTTCAGGGTTTCTTTCATGTGAAAGGTGTGAATTAAAAATATTCCTCAGATCAGCCATCCTAAAACAGAATTTTCGCTAGTCTTGGGAATTATCTCTCTCCTTTGCACACATGGTTTTATTTGCCTGGTGGGAGGAAGTGGTGCACTACCTCTTATGGAGTGTTTCTCTTGTATATTGGTGGATAATTCTTGTTAAAATTGTTCTCTTATTAGTCTTACTCTAGGTGAAGGTTTTTTTTGTTGTAATTATTTTTTTTTTCTAGTTTTGCAAGGTTGCTAGTTGGATTTATTGGGGAGTATAAGTGCATACAACCACACTAATCTCATCAATATTTGTCTTTGAAATAAATTGTTGCTTAAGGTAGTGCTAAGAGAAGTAAAAAGGGATTACACCCTTCTAGCACTTTCCTGTGCTTTGCCTTAGGGGGTAAGAGGGTTTACACTCCAAAGGAAGTAGTATAGTTAACTCATTCTTTGAATCCATAACCCAATAGTTAAAAGATTAATCATTTTTCAATTTGCATTGGAGAAATAAGATATTGCATTGGAAAATGTGTGAAAACGAAAATCAAATTGTTCAAATTACCTGTCCTGATTTCTTGATGTTATAGGCTTGTCATAGCCACTAGGAAATATCAATTGGATAAGTAATTCATTCTGATGTTATAACTTTTATCTACAGCCATTAGGGGCTGGGAAAACCTAACACATTTCATTTTATAACTCTACTCAACCATGAAATTTTTAAGAGTTTGCCACATCAATCTACTAAGACTAGCACACTTTTTACTTGGGTGGATTATTGGCAAGTTTTAATGGATGATTTATTTTAAATAACTTGTTTATTTACAACCATAGAATCTGATAATCACTTCATATAACTTGTTTACAACAACCTTACATTGTTGTTAATTTTTTATGCTATCTTCTTGAGCTAAATTAGTCATTTGCTAGCTTGTCTCTTGTGCCTTTCATTAAGCTTTGAGAAACTTTATTTTGCAGCTATCATTTATCATTTTTTTTTTGATATACATCATTGTTTGTTGCTGAAATTAGGGACAAAAAGCCTAAATTTCTTGTCCACCTAACATTATACATATATACTCATCTTGTTCTTGTGTGTCTGAGGAAGGTACATCACTCTTTACATGTGTTCTCATCTCTTGGCAACCATGGCTACCACCAAGACTCTTCCCAAGCCTTTTTGCATCTTCTACACTGACCTATAGGGGTATTTTACTTCATCTCTTCACTTTCCATATTATTCCCCTAGGGTGTAAGATTCCCCTTGAGAATTGTTTTATCATCTCTAAAATTGTGAATACCTGCCTAAAGTGAGAGTGGGAAGGTGTTCTCAAAGTTGTCACCATTTGGTGGTTGGAGTGAGGATTTTCCCAACCTACAACTTGTGTGATAACAAGTAGCAAGATTTTTCACATGTGGAAAATCTTTATTACAGGTTCATGGTTGTATTGGAAAGGGATAAGGTTATTTTTCCTATTAACCCTAGTTTCCAACAAAATTTTATCAATATTTAGTTAGTTAATAGATTGCAAGTTCCTACAAAAACTATTCATAACACACAAGTTGAGGGTGAAAAGGTTCAAAATTTTAAAGATTTGAAAATCACAATGGACAAATATGTGTTCTTGAGTTAGATTTTTCACGTGGTTATAGGATGAAGTGGATATTGTTTTGGGATATCCTTGGATAGAATCAGTGAGTACCATTAATATTAATGTGCAAAAATAAGTTTTTTGAAGTTGTGGTATAATAAAAAAAAAATCACATTATGAGATGTGTGTCTCTTAGTGAGAAATATATGGGCCCATGGAGGCCTGACAAAGAAGTTATTAAGTCAGGAAGTTGAATGAGAGTCTACATAAGGAGGTGAGAAAAAACATAGGAAGGACACACTAAGGAAGCTAAGGATATCATTGACTCAAAGGAACACCATTTTTCAAATTTGAAGAAAAAAGGTTTTATTCCTACATTTGTTGTATATTTTCATCCACATCATATAGAAACAAAGATATCAGCAACAACATGAGCATCTTACAGACAGGAATACCTGCCTAAAGTGAGAGTGGGAAGGTGTTCTCAAAGTTGTCACCATTTGGTGGTTGGGTCAGGATTTTCCCAACCTACAACTTGTGTGATAACAAGTAGCAAGAGTTTTTTTTCATGTGGAAACTCTATATTATAGGTTCATGGTTGTATTGAAAAGGATAAGGTTATTTTTTCTATTAACCCTAGTTTCCAACAAAATTTTATCAATATTCAGCTGGTTAATAGATTGCAAGTTCCTACAAAAACTATTCATAACATACAAGTTGAGGGTGAAAAGGTTCAAATTTTTAAAGATTTAAAGATTAACATGGGAAAATATGTGTTGCAGTTAGATTTTTTTTCCGTGGATATGGATGAAGTGGATATTGTTTTGGGATATCCTTGGATAGAATCAGTGGGTACCATTAATATTAATGTGCAAAATAAGTTTTTGAAGTTGTGGTATAAGAAAAATAAAATCACATTGCAAGATGTGTCTCTTAGTGAGAAATATGGGCCCATGGAGGCCAACAAAGAAGTTATTGCGGAGTCTGAAGTTGAATCAGAGGCAGAGTTTACATAAGGAGATTAAGAAAAAACATAGGAAGGACACACTAAGGAAGCTAAGGATATCATTGAATCAAAGGCACAATGTGTTGCAGAATTGAAGAAAAAATAATAGATTCATACAGTTGTTGTATATCGCCATACACATCATA
>SNQJ01S0298006.1:0-10471 GCA_010110895.2 Picea sitchensis
ATATCTTGTGAAACATCTAGTACCATTACGACGACCCTTTGGAACTCCTCTATAAAGGTTTCTAGTGCCCTTGTTTTTCTTAGTTGAGTGAGTTAACGAAAATGTAGCTCAGGATCTACCTGATCAAATCTGTCGATGAGCCTGTGTGAATTATGGGTAATATGTAATGTTATTATGCCCCAAGGTATTCATTCCATGATACCACCAGTCATGGGCCTTTCCCTCTAAGTATATAGTGTAAAACTTAATAGAATCCAACTCTCTCATAGGGTTGAGATGCAAATAGGAATCCAGCTTTTGAACCCAAGCATGCATAGAAATCTTGGTTGACCCATCAAAGGTTGGAATCTCCATCTTCCCTGTTCTATGCTCTAACTCATTGTTTCCCCTGTGATATATTCTAGGCATGTACCTGTACTTAATACCACAATATTGATCCAATGTGACCAGTCTCCTAAATCCTACACTCAATGTTGCATATTCCCTTGTGTACTCCTCAAAGTTATCTTTTACCTCTAGGAAATTATTATCCTTTTGATGTGCTTCAAGGAAGGTGGGAATGTATGGTCTAGGTGTATCTCTATTGTTGGTTTTTCCCCTAGAAGGTGATCCCCCAAATAAGCTATGTCCTTCAGTATGTAAATGATGATCAGTCTCTGTATATTTCCTAGTTCCTCCTTGTGACCCATTGGCCTCATTTTTTCCACTGTTATTTTGATCGACCTTACCATCATTCATATGCATGAGGTGAAGTGCAATATTTTCCTGGCTAGTTGTCATTCTTTCCAAATAATCCTTGAGCTCCCCCTTGTCCTTTGTGCATATTTTCATGTGTTTCTTGTAAATGATGTTGTAAGGAAAATTGGGTATTGGCTATGGATTGTTTCAAGTCCTTAGCCACCCCTGCTAGATCTTGTGGCACTCCATGTTCATTGGAATCCCTTGATTCACCCATTTCCACTTCAAGTTCCTCATCCTATCTTCTAATCCTTACCATATAGATACCCCTGAATTTAGGCATGCGCCAATTCCCAGAAGTTGGGAGAATGTTTTACGATGATCCCTTTATAATGTTCCCAAGCAGTTTTTGCTAGGAACTTAGGTGTGTTTTCTAATCTGTTTGTAAGATTTTTCTTGATTGTTTTGTAGGTTTCCTTAAAATTTGAGCTAGGAGTGTTTTATTGGGTTTTACAACATGTGGATGATGAATATAACTCGACAAATTATGGAAAATAGCAAGATACAATAGAGAGAACACAATAGAATGAAAAACAACTTCAAATATGACCTTTATTTAGATAGTAATATGACCTCCATACATAATATCTGTAGATTTGGAATAATATAGATAAAATATAGAAGTTGGGTTGAATATGACTCCAATATACAAAATAAGTGAAGATGAAATCCTCCAGGATCTCCAATGATTGCATGTAGAGATGGATAAGATCAATTTCTTTCCCTTCTGGATTCTTACTTACAAATTTGGTTTAGTTGCACACTTTTTGGCTAGTTGTCCACTAGGAATTTTGGCCTCTTTTGTTTAACTCTCCAAACCACTGAAATACACAGCATATATGTAGATCTGATGATGGAACACACCTTTGATAAGTCTCTTTTGTTGTTGAGAGTGACCTCACCCTCCAACTCAGACAGTGCACCCTCCTTCAGGAAATTCGTACCATGCTCATGTTGTGATTGCAGATATGTGAGACATTCTCTAGCTTACAAACCTGTGAGATGTGGATCATTGAAACTATGTGAGACTTTCTCCAGCTTACAAACCTGAGAGAAATCCCCTAAGAAGGGTATGTGGCTCCTATTTGAGACAGAGCTAGAACGTAGAGATGACCTCCTCCATTTAGAGATTTGAGAAGAACTTTAGATGATTATCATGTGGGAAAGGCAATTTGTTGAGTTGGACGTAACTGTGGCTAAGCACAAGGTGAATATGTGAAATACCAAAGTGTTGGGTGCATCGTCATGCGAATAGAAATGAAGATGATGTATTAGTCTCCTCTGAGCAGTAGAGTTGACGAGAAACTCCAGATGACTCTCTTGTGTGATGCAGTGGAAAAGAAGATTTCTTGAGTGGACGAGCACATGTGAACGTGTGAAGAACTGGTTCTTTTGTGTAATGAAATGAGCCAGAGATATGGACATCCCTGTGGATATTCCCCTAGTGTATGAGCACTAGTGGGTGTATCATATCCCTTTCTATATTGTTCAAGAGTCAGACCTACCTGTAACCCTAATTGTAATGTAAAGGGTACAGGTCGGCCCCACCTTAATGTGACTGGTAATTAATGAAAAAGATAATCAATCTGGTTAATATTAATTATATTATAAGATAGTGAGGTCGGCCATGTTGTTCCAATAGACACTTATGTTGATAGGTTCAGGTTAGTATAAGTAAAGGTAAATTCCCCATTGAGGAATCATATCTTTCATGTGATTTTGGAAATGTTAGCAAGTACACCTTCTTGGGAAAAGTACGCACCTCTCTTGGGTACTAGTCTTCTAGGGTTTGAGAACCCTCTTATGTGCTAGGTTTTCTTGGTGGTGAAGGTCTTTCTCTTGAAGAATATAGCAAATGATCTGGTTGGGTTTTCTTCCCTTTTTTAGAATGGTTTCCCAGGATACTTCTTGTGTTCTTGTGCACGATGCTTCTTCTTGTGATATTGGATGCTACAACATTAATGGTTATGGTTAAATGATAAAAATGGAATGAAATGCATGCTTAACCTTTCTTATTGAAAAATCAACATGGTACAAGAGCATAGATATTGAAGAACCCATTGCACAAATATTCAAGGAAAACCCTCCTCTTTTTGCAGAACCGTACGACCCTCCTAGGGTTTCCAGAAATTTCATATGACCCTCCTTATTTCTCAGTTTCAATCCTTAATACTTGGACATTGGGGATAATTTTGTCATAGGAGTGTACGACCTCCTTCAGTGCACCTTCAGCAAGCTTCATATTTCATTTCTGAGCATTTTTACTTTTGGGCCCTAGGGTTTCTAGGGTTTTGCTAATTTTTGCAGAAATTTTAGTATCAGGGTTTTTGCAACTCATTGAAGGAGCTCTTCATCTCACCAGTGTTCTCCCATATTTCAAAGGCTTATTTTTGGCAGTCATAATCCCAACAAAACCTAAAAGTTCTAGCCTATCCTAGTCATTAGGTTTTCTCACCCAGTAGACAAAGGGTTGTGAAAAATCTAAAATTACGATGAACAAAACTATGATGGAAGTTAAGCTTGATGGATCAAGCAACTTCAAGTTTCTAGAAGACAATACTTCAAAGGAACACTTATTGTGGGTGATACAAAAATGTGTCACTGTGACATACCTCCGTCATGAAGATGTCAAGAAGACAAAGATCATCCAGCATCCATTGGAGAAATCATATCAACACCCTCAAGTATGCACTTGTATATATATTATTTGTATCATTGTCATGAAGGAAATTGTAGGAGGAAGGAACCTTTTGTTGAAGTCATGGATCCAGAGGGATCTCAGTGAATTCAGAGGAACAACACACTGAAATTGAAGACTCTAGATTTTATTGTTGTAATTGACATTCCTCTAACCTATATTTATAAAGTTTGCTACATTACAAGTAGGTGTTGTAGCTATGAAAACAATCCTTAAATTGTTTTAATTCTAGAGATGCACTCATTATTCTCCTTTAGGAGATATTATTTTTTTGGTTCCTCTTGTTTTCTTATTCTAGACATGTTAAGATCAAAGGAAGATGTTTATCCTTCAGAGGGATCCACTTGAATCATAGGGAGTCGAAACTATTTGAGAAAGAGGAATAATAGAACCATCATTGGGGCAACCAATGAAATAACACATGATCAGAATATTTTTGTGATTCTATGGGAATAAGCATGCATGACACAATATATGTTCAGAACAAGATTCTTCACCAGACTTTGAAAAACATAACTCCTGAAGAAGTCTTCACCAGAATGAAGCTTGAGATTGAACACTTCAGGTTATTTGGGTGCCCATTGTATTTTCATGTACCCAAAGAGAAGAAGTCCAAGATAGATCCTTTAGAAAGAAAGGATACAGTGAATCTTCAAAGACATTCCAGAATGACATCATGGTCAGAGACGGATTGAGACAAGCAGAGATGTTGTCCTTGAAGAAGAGATAGTCTTTCAAAATATCCAGAGAATCTCAGATGGATATTAATAGTAAGACAATACCTTATCCCCCTTTAGTAGTTTAGAGGGAGACAAACATTATTCCAATTGATCTAGTTTCTCCAGTTGATATGTTCAAAGATATTGTGGAAGGGTATAAAAGGCCTACCTAGACTCACTTTTCAAGAGGTAGAGAAACATAGAAGCCTCTCAAGGCACATCCCGAGAAAGTAAAAGAGATTTTCAAGATATCCTTCAGTCATGAGCCATCTTATTGATGTTGAGCCTCCTTGTCTTAGAAAAGCAACAGGAGAATAGGTATGGCAAGATGCCATAAAAGAAGAATACCAGTATATATTAAAGAAGGATGCATAAGATATTATTCAGGGATCAGAAGGGAAGTTTGTGGTAACTTCCAAGTGGATCTATAAGATCAAACATACAGCTGATGGAAGGGTCTAGAAATACAAAACGAGATCTATACCAAGAGGTTTCTCACAAATAGAGGGATTTTTCCATGATGAGACACTTGATCCAGTAAACCTGATACACTTCCATCCATACTACCATCCATGAGTTTGAAACTATATCAGATAGATAAATTCTTGATGAGTTTAGATTTCAACAAGAGTGTTGTTGGTCCAAACCTATATCATTACAGTGTTGATGACAAGAGCCTGATTTTGATGACTTATTCAAAAATCCTTGTTGTTGGATACAAGTAATCCTTGACTTCTGAATTCAAGATGAATAATCTGAGTATGATGCACTACTTCTTGGGACAATAAGTATGATATTTTCTTGAGTTAAGGAAAATATATATTGAAGATATTAAAGAAATTCAATTATAACAGAATGCAAAAACCACTGTGATGAAATTAAAAGGAGAAGATTGATGATGATTTAGACGAGACCGATCTACAACTGATTGGATCATTGATGTATCTGGTTAACCAAACTTGATTCATGCCATGCAATGAATGGGCTTAGTCATTTCATGAGTCAACCGAGACAGACTCACTAGACAACAATTGTTGGCCCTTGACCAAGTTTTGAGGATCCTTGGTCATCTTTGACCTATTTTTGGGACTTCGATGAGCTATCGAAGGTAGAGCGCAAGACGAAGTGGATATCGCGGGATCTCGGCCTATTTTTAAGGAATTTTTGGATTTGTATCTTATGTAACGGGCATGGGGATGTCGGCCCATGGGTTTACCCATGTTTAGGCCCATTTTGTAATGTATAAATATATGTCTAGGTGATGTAAGAGGAAGACGATAAGGGAATCTATGTGATGTTGTGCTACGTGCTAAAGTGCTAAGTGTGAATTGTAAATTCTTTGTGCATACTATGTTCGGACTTGCAGAGCTAGGTGCAAGTCATCTGTAGTGCTTCGTGAACAGACTGTGGAAGGCTTTATACTGTAACTCAAGGAAGGAGGATCTAGTGAGGTGTGCAGATCTCTTGTCCTCCGCAGAGTTGATTTGGAAGCTTTTTGCATGTACGGAGATTGAAATAATATAATAAAGAAGATGAAGAGTTGGTGGACATAGCCCCAGGGTGGGGGTGAACCATGTATATCCTGTGTTTTGAATGCTTTGTGCTTTATGATTGTTCTTTGTTTATGTGATTCACTGCTTAGTGTAATGTTAGATGATAGATGAATCTAATATGGTAGCTTAGTGTTGAATAATGTGAATGAATGCTAGATCTGATCTGTTTTAGAATGCTTGATTCTTGAATCTATGTGAATACTGCGCCAATCTGTTGTTAGGGTTTAGCTGCGCTGTAAACTAAGACTAAATAATGGCGAATCATAATTGCTAAGTGCTCTATTAAGGTATTACAATCACAGATATATGTCCCAACTAAGGTTGTAGACAGTAGAGTCCTGCAACCACCCATGCCTCTACCTCGGGTGAGACTTCATCTGCTTCGCAGGTGTTGCCGAAAGGGTCGATAGTTAGGGTTTTGTTGGTGCGTTGTTTTAGCGTTGAACCCCAAGTCTGCCACTGTGCCAAAAAATGGTTCCATTGTTGGGACTTGAAACTGTGATTGCTGGGAACTGAGAAAGAAGAATCTTTGTGCGAAGATCTGACCTGAAACTGAGATTGTTGGGAACTAAGAAAGAAGAATCTTTGTGCAAAGATCTGACCTGAAACTATGAAAGCTCCATGCGTAGATCTGTCGCCCTAGTGCACAGTATTCTACTTAATATGTAAATCTCTGTGCTAAGGAGAGAAGTCTGATATCAAGGAAAGAGGTAAGATCTTGAAAATTTGTGCTCTGAGAAAGGTAAGAATAGTGAAAATTTTTAGATCTAGAAGCTTTGTGCTCTACTGAAAGTAAGATTAGTGGAAATGTTTTTCAAGAGTATGGATCTGGGTATGTTTGATAAAAAAATTCCTAGTAGGGCATAGCTAGAAGAGAAAAGGTTTGATATGACTAGATCTGATATAAATAATGAAAGATATGTTATTCCTATGCATATAAAGAATGTTTGGACTAACAAATGGATGCAGGATCCTAGAAAGAATTTTTTACAGGTTAGCTACAATGATCCTAGTGCACATCATAGGAAAGGTTGGGGATCATTTAAAAGAAAATGAGGATTAACCCTTTGTTAAGTTGCAGAAGACCGAGACATCTAGCTAAGGAATGTCCTCGTAGAAGACCTAGTTGTCTTTGTTGTAAAGCTATGAACCATGAAGTTTTAGATTTCCCTAGAATGATTGTTAAGCTTGAAGGATTGAATATGAGACAAGAAGACCATGAGAAAGGTCAATACACTAAGACCATGGAAGAACCTTAGATAGAATCAAAGATTGTATTGTTGCAAATAAAAGAAACCCCAAATGACCACCGAAATATCAACTTATCGGAGATCTTCAAAGAAAAAGAATGCATAGAAGAAAGAATAGAGGACTTTGACATAGACTGTGTTCTGGATGAAGAAACACATGTGAATATCATGACAAAAAGAACTTTGGAAGATTTAGGAAAGCCTATTATGATTCCTTCATTAGGAGGAATAGGATTATTTAAAGAAAAATTGATAACCCTGTGTGGAAGGATCACCCAAGTATCTATGAGTGCTAATGGAACTTCGACAAAGGAAGATTTTGAGGTTGTTAAATTTATTGAGAACATCGCTCCATTTACTGTATTATTATGAAAAACCTAGACCGAGAAATATTAGGCCAGAAGAAAAGAAGAGGAAGTCTTAGAGCAGAAAAAGAAGGAATTAAAAGATTTCATGACTAGGAGGATCGCACACTTGATTGAAGAACAGGAGAACAGATCAAAGATATTTAAAACCGGTATCTTGTATGTTGAAGTTGGAAGAACAGAAGAAGATCGAAGCACCTACCCTAGATATAGAATAAGTATTGCCCCTAAACCCTAGTAAAGACCATCAACAGCGTGAAGTTACTATTCCAAGAGGAGATAAGAATCAGAATGGAAAGAGGAATACCGAGACGAAGCTCATTGGAAAGAAGGCTAGAAAACTCAGTAAGAAGAGATAAATATTGAAAAGTTATAAAAGGTTCCAGAGGAAACTTCACAGAAGGAAAATTTGCAAAGCTGGGACTTTGTCGGGATATCATAATAGTGCCACATGGCACTTCGCCATGGCAAAGTAATATAGTCGTTGGAAACAGTATAACTGTTAGACTGACGCCCCGAACGAGTAGAACGAAATTCATGGTCAGAAAGATCGCCATCAAACCATTGGGACTACGCCATAACGGACATAACTGAATTAATAAAGGCTTTTTACCCGTTGGAGAGATATGTTGCCGAGTTATCTACTTATTCTGTCGAGCCTTGCACCGAGAACACTTTTTCCAACCATGATTATCTGATCCCACAGATTAGTTGATTTCACACAGTGAGCATCGAGCTATCACCATCCATCCTATTGCATTGAGTAGTTACTCTTCAAACCCAAGATATTCAACCAAGACCATGTATGTCCAAAGAACTTAGCACAGTAGAAGATTCTGTGAACGAGGTACTCATCGACCTTATGACTGAAAGAGTAATGTCTGAAAGGGTAATGTTTGTGGGTGTACAAGCATCATCGATGAGAGGAGTGTAAGCCTCTCTGTCGACCGCTCACGAATCCGGGCCATCCAAAGTCATCACAGAAAAGAGAACCAAGCACAGAGATGACCTAGAAAATTCGAAGCTAATCCTAACCATCTTACCCAACTACATCCCTCCTCTGGTCGGCACGATGAGTCATGATAGTGTGCCGAGAGATTTTGATTACACCATGGTTACTGCGTACCTCCTGAAGGGTATATGCATTGTTAGAGCGCAGCAGGAAAAGATTGCAACATTGAAGTTCAACGACTTCAACCTAGGAGACCGCAAGAACCATAGTATGCTCGCCCCATATAAATACTTGACCAAGATGAATGGGAAGAAATTGAAAATAATCCCCCAGCCGTGGATGATGAACCTCACGCAGTCCACCCTTTTAAATGTAATGAAGATCCCACATTTTGGACGGAACTAAGAGGTTAACGCATGTGTTAAGATCCTACTCTCATGCTACCATGGTGGCTAATTATGGCTATACCAACGTATCAACTGGGCCTTCAAATTTCCAACCGACTACTGGTTGGTTATAGCATAAGCCCCCAGTGTTCTCGCTATCTCGTCAGTGAATTCTTCCTCTTCTATGGCCTTTCCTTCTGTCAGGATTTTAAACCTTTTAGTCATTGTGCCCACATTTTGATAGGATTCTTGCTTCAGTACGGCCTTCCTTTTCTTATCAAATAAAAATTCATTAGGAGGTAACTCTTCTACAGAAATGGGCGTTAGCTCTTCACTGAAAATCCATCCCGCATCGGGGTTCCCCTTTGTGACCTGTAAGGGTGTTATAGAAGCAATGGGACTGTCGATTTCCTTGAATGATTGTGTCGGGATAGCATCTATGGTTGGCTTGCTTGATATGAGATATAGTGTGTCGCCCAACCCTTGCGAGGGTATCTCTGCTTGACTTTGGACCTGCTTGTCTGGCGTACCCTTTTCTGGGTTTCCTTCCTGTTGATAGGGGATTTTGGCTCCTCGTTCTGAGGTCCCAACCTCCCCTATTTTCTCTTGGTTCTCCTCCTTGTCAGGACTTGAATCCTTTGAGCCTTTGGCTTCCGTTTGTTGTGTAACCGAAAGATTTGGGGGTTTTCCCTATAAAACCTAGGGGAGACAACTCTGTTGGTGCTCCTAGAATCTAAGGAAATCGGCCATATCTCCGGGAGGCAGGGATTGAATCCAACTTAGGACTTCAGAGTAGGACCTCGTGCCCCATGATATTTCATCAGGAGTCGACTCCTCATGTTCATACTTCTTTAGGCCACAACTCACTAGGTCGTTTCTCACAACCTTATTTGGTTCATGCTTCTTAAACTCAATGTCCACCAATTTCATTTCTTCTAAGGTTGTAGCCTCGGCTCTGGCATGGCCGAAGTCTAATAAATAACATGCACCAATGTGAATGGGAAAGGGTGGCCATACCTTTTTCGATACTCCTTTGAGATCTTTTCTTATCCCTCCGAGCACATTCTGTCTAGTGATATCGTGACACAATAGCTTATCTGGAAAGAATAGCGGTAGAGCATATGGGGGAATAGAGGTGCCAAAGACCCTGATGTATGAAAATTTTACTTCTATATACCAATCTGCCACGCCACTCAGGTTGGCCGTGATGTTATCTGAAATCCTGGGAGGTGGATGGCCGAAAATGGAGACATGCATTGGTACCATTACCCAGTTGAAGATCTCGTAGATGAATTCTTTGGCTTTATCCTCAAAAAGTTTCGAGTGGTAGATATGAATAGGATTTGTATTAGATGGAGACCAGCTCTAGTTCATTAGTAGGAAAGGTGTCATGAAGCAAATAGCATCCATGATGTAAGCAGACATAAATAACGAAGCCTCTTTCCTACTTGCCCTCTGTTGGGGTCCTATAATTATAGGCGACTCAATTCTTTGACTGTTGATTTGGCGTTTCTCTCGTGATGACGAAGTGTGTCTCGGTTGACCATTTTTCCCCTCCATCCATTTCGCCCGATCCTCCATCATTCTGTTGCATCCTTCATCCTCCGCTACGCCTTCACTCCCTTGTCCTGTGGCCGCATTGACTACCTCTCGCCAGTCACCCATCTGTAAATAATCAGACTTAGGATGAACGAAGAGAATAATAGATCAGTTAGATTAAAATAATAATAAATGTTAATGTAGTTAGTTTAATAAACTAGATTAGCTAATAATTAGTGGGTTAATTAATAATGAATCAATTGTTAATTAA
>SNQJ01S0298012.1:0-10470 GCA_010110895.2 Picea sitchensis
TATTTATAAAATCACATCATTTTTTGTATTTTTTTAAATAACGAGCAACAACGTAATTAAATGACAACCTATAAAATAAAACGTTTAACCTGAATATGCTAAAAAAATAACAGCAATTGGAAAAGATACCATATTTATAAATCACTGTCATTTTAAAAATTAACCAGCAACATCGTAAATAAATGACAACTTATAAAATAAAAGTGGTTATCATGACACTTATAAAATAAAGTAATAGTAATTAAAATAGAGTAACAAAGTAAACAGTAATTAAAACGCCAACATATCTATAAATAACATATATTGTAATATCTGGGCACTAAACTTACCCTAATGTTACCAGGTAGTGATGGAAACCAGGCATTTATCTTAGGACAACTTGCATGCAAAAAGAAACAGCTGCGAGCGCCTGATAGGGACGAGGTGGCCACTGATGCGCGCAGGCCTGCTATCTGTCAGGGAGTAAAAGTTGGCTGCACAAAAATGATCCCTCTAGGAGATCACGCTGGCACTCCAACCAACGTGCAGCGATGAAGGCTCGGATTGTTAGAATCGTGTTGTCAGAAGAGGAGGTAATGGAGGGCGTGGGTATCAAGCTACGGTCCCGAGGATATGGAGTCTACCACTGAAGTAAAGGCCAGCCGAAATTACAGAGGTGGAATGAATGGTTGAGGCTCTTGCCTGTTTCATCACAGTTGTGTGACATGCACAACAAACCTACCACCACAAGTCCAACGTTGGGATTCCTTATTCAAAGATCGTAGACAAAAATGTGCCATCATTATTAACATAAGTGCTTCATTGATTAAATATTTAGACAGAAGTCCGTTGGGTATTTTCTATTATCCATAGTTATAAAATGTAGTTTTAAATGTGAAGAAAATGGTTTACTATCCGATTTTTTTTTTTTTTTGGGAGGGCATATATTGTACAAAACACCCGTTTAGAAATCAAGCACCTTTATGGTTTGAAAATGGGCAAAAGCATACAATAGATTTACGCAGGCTGGGTGAGGAGGTGGTGCAACAAAATCTCATTCGGATTTTTAATATCTGAATCAAGATTTGCCTCTTAGAAATTTGTTGTTTAAAAAAACCAGGTACTCGCCTTTCAGCACATCATTAATTTAACCGACATAATCAATTAATATACCCATAATAGCATAGACGGATAAAACTAACATCACAATACAATCTCAATTACTTGGATATGTAAAGCTATAGTGTGATTGTTTTAGCAGGATATGAATCCCTCACATCATTCGATTTAACTTCTATCGTGGTGTCGAATTTGATCCCAGGTCCACCATAAATCGACCGGCCAAACACCAATCCTTTGGAATTTTGACGCCTTTGCTCTAATCAACAAAATTTATCGATATGGAATACCCATGCCTAAAAGGGGCATGGATATACAAAATCTTGCTAGCTTTAGAGGCGATCGGCAACATCCATAATATCAATTGGTGTCATTGATATAAGCTGCTCCGATTTTCGGTGTGAGCAGTGCGAATGGCTAAGTGAAAATCCTGAGAAAATCATCCAAATAATAATAAAGAGGAGTAAAAAAAATAAACCTTAGCAAATAAAGGTCCTAGGGTTTAAAGAAACATTAGCGGGCGGACTTTTATCTTAGGCCAGCACGGCTAGTAAAATGACGATGGGGTTAAGCTGTTCAATAATATCACATGACGGATAAACCCGATGGAGCCCCCGAAAGAGAAAGATCGGCACAACCACGATTTTATAGCGTGGAGAAAAGCAGTCTACGGGAGTTATTGCAGAAGCGCCATTGACCATGATCATCGTCTTTTTCCACCGAAGACCATTAGATAGACTTGATTGAATATTAATAAAAGATTTAGAAGCAAGAGGGCACAATATAGATGAAACCACCAGGGGCCTTCACAAAACTTCAAAGATGCACACAAGGGAATGGAGTCGAGCAGGGGTAATCCACAATGTAATGTCTGAGCCTTCAACCCGGAAAGCGAGGAGTTAGGGAGGATGGGAAATAGAAGCGGGTATCCTACATCATATGGCACAGGAAACATAAACACAGATCAGATGTAAATACTACCATCACGCTCTCCCTTATCAACAAAAACATATTGAATATAACTAAAACTATATAACTAGTCTTGCACCTTTCAAGTAAGAGGGAGATTACAGTTGGAAAACCATTTATTTGTCACCTGAGAACTAGGAAACATTGCTTATAAAACAAACCTACCCATAATTGCGTCGAGCCACAAAGAATAGCACAGAACATATTTTATTGCTGCGAGTAAATAAATAAAACAGCCATCAATCCATTTACAACCATGTTCTAATACCAACATAAATTGTAAAACATCATATTCTATCAAGAACAAACCCATACCATTGTTTACTGCTGCTACAATAAACTCCTGAGCTCCTCGCTGCTCCTACTCCTGCTTGCCGACCATAAGAACCCATCGGTACCTCCCATCCAAGCGCTAGAGGGGTACTCTTCTTCCCCCTCGACCCCCCGAGCCGCCCAGGGCCACACACAACCAAAGGGTCTCTAGCTCCTAATTTCCTTCTCCCAGGGCTGAGCTACCACGCACTCAAAAAATGGGTTGGGAGAAAACTAAGTCTACTAGAAATCAGTCAGTCTCCTTTCTCATCATAGCAATGCAATCTCCAAAAAAAAAAAGGCCCTTTCTTTTCCTTTCTCCCCTCCCTTTATCCCCCTCAAACCCTAATTCTCTTTTCCTTAGGTTTCCCCTCTTTTTCCCTTTTGACCTTCCTCATTTTCTTTTAGTTTAATTCGTTTGTAATATTTCATTTTGATTTTATTTTATTTTTTTTTTAAATCAAGGGCATGTAGCTCAATTTATTTATTCATTATATTTATCCCCCCCCCCCCTTTTCATTTTATTAGTTTATATATTTAATTTTTATCCCCTCAAACCCTAATTCTCTTTTCACTTAGGTTTTCCCCCTCTTTTTCCCTTTTGACTTTCCTCATTTTCTTTTTAGTTTAATTCGTTTGTATAATTCATTTTGATTTTTATTTTTTTTTTTAAATCAAGGGCATGTGCGCTCATTTTATTTATTCATTATATTTATCCCCCCCCTTTTTCATTTTATTAGTTTATATATTTAATTTTTATTTCCCTTTTCCACATGCTTAACGTATTGGTTTATAATTTGTATATAATAAAATATACATATTTATATTTTCATTTTTATTTTTTATTTTTTATTAATAAACATGCATTTATCAATTAATTGACCATTAATGTATCTGTATTTTCAGGATTAAAGAGAAATTTAGATGATGGCAAACTAGCATAGGGGAAAAGCAAAGGTTTTACAAAAATGAAACAAGAGGATTTAGGAGGAGGGTTGGCGATGCGGTAAAGTGAACTAGACAAGTATAAGGGAGAAGGACACTGGAAGATCCAGGCGATGGAGGTTAGATTTATTAAGTGGACAAGGATAAAGAGAGGGTGATATTTATTCATTAGATATTTATCCCCCTTCCTTTTATTAGTTTTATATATTTAATTTAACTCCTTCCACATGCCGCTTAACTTATTGGTTTATAATTTGTATATAATAAAATATACATATTTATATTTTCATTTATTTATTTATTTTTAAAACATGCATTTATAAATTAATTGACCATTAGTGTATCATCTGTATTTTCATGATTAAAGAGAAATTTAGACGATGGCAAACCAGCATAGGGGAAAATCAAAGGTTTTACAAAATGAAACAAGAGGATTTAATGAGATACATGTATAAGCAGAAAAGTGAACTACACAAGTATAAGGGAGAAGGACACTGGAAGATCCAAGCGATGGAGGTTAGATTTATTAAGTGGAAAAGGAAAAAGAGAGGGCGATGGTCCGAAGCTTTTTTTTGAGTTTTCATTTGTTAAGGCCACAATAAAATTTCCCCCCGGTTTCTAGAAGGTCCAGGCTTAGGGTTTAGATTCTAAGCTAGACCCACAATTGGTTGGCGTAATGCTTGCTATTTCCATTTAGGTGTCAACACTAGGGCTACCTAGGGTCGGACTCATCAACCACCCTACCACGACAAGTGTTCTCTCAGTCGCACTTCATCGCTCTGCTAAGTGCCACTCACCTCTGACTTTCACACGCGTTCCTTCAGGATGCACCCACGTGTCTATATAAGTGCCACTGCTCCAAGTTTCTTCGGCGACGTGTTCTTCTGGATGCATTATGTGCTCCAAGGTGCCACTCGCCGACCGAATCGATTGGTAGACTCATAACCCTCGAGTCAATACTCCCGCCAGTGAGCTTGGTTAGGAGACTAAGGGCTCTAAGAATAAGCCCCCCGTGACATTGCACTTCCTTTAGAATCATCGCGAGCGACTGGTCGCGCTGGCCCTCACTCTTATCGTGGTCCTCGAACTAGGTAATCGCTAACTCCATGTACCGAGCTAATTTGCTGAGTGTTAGTAGGCGGCAGTGTGGCCGTTGTCCACCCCTTCCCTCAACCTCTCCTAAGTAATTGTGTGTGGCCTCCTTTACTCCATATGTGAGTCAAGCCATGTTTATCGTCAACCCGCATCACCAATAATCATGTCGTAAATGCCATCATCAATCATCAATCAAATAAAACATCATAATAAACATATCAACCCAAAGTACACTCCCTGACTCCAACCGAGTCCAGGTTCTAAATTGATGTCTTCCGTGCATCCTCAAGGTCAAAACCCCGCACACTCAATCAAATCAGCCATTAGCAGTAACCTGTGTCAATCAAATAGTAACACATCATGTCATCCGTCAATCACATCATAATCACATATATAATAGGTCTAATGTCAAAGGGTCCGTGACTACTTGTGGAGCAAGTGTCCCTAAATACGAAGTGGTCTCAGCGGCACCGTGAAAGGATGTCAAGGTTGATGTATCGCATTGCTCCTTCGTCTTTACATGGTTTGGGGTTATTTTCCTTGGATGGCATAAAGGTTGGCTAGTGGCAATCAGAATCAATTGATGGAGTATGTCGACCATTATACAAATACAATCACTAGATGATACAGTAACGATATACTAGTATGCTGAGATACAGACAAGCCACAAATTATATACAACTACTAGGATAACACCAAAAATAAAGTAAGCACCATGTATTGATGGAAGGCCAAAAGGTACTAGAAACATTGCGGGATTTATAAATATTACATGACCAGCGGGTAACAACTAAGAAACCAAATTGTATATTTGAGGCAATATGAAGGAAATCAGATATTTGTATGTGCAACAAAACAATAGTTCCAGGTGAAGAGTTGTTGGATCATTAGAACTCTAAATTAACTCCATGGAGAGGGTGATCAGCGGAAAGGCACCCACTCTCACTCTCAAGAGGTGTGTGTGTAACAAGCAAATACGAAAAATTATGACTACAACTAAATTTCATTATTTTTTCTCATATTACTACAATATTTCATTTTCTTAATGTTACCGGGTGAATTTCCTAACTTTTATTTGATTGATTTATTGCGTCAACACCTATCCAGGGTGAATGTGTCCAAGTTTCACCAGATACATCTCTCCAGGGTGACATGGCACCAAAGTGTCTCAAAGAAAGTAAATGTTAAATACAAGAATAACTTATGACTACAATAACCAAATTTTATGAAATTTCATTATTTTTTCCTGATATTACTCTAATATTTCATTTTTAATGTTACAGGAATTTTGCTAACTTTTGTTGATTGATTTATTGTGTCAACTGTCTGTGGGTGAACGTGGTCCGAGTTCTCAATTGCTACATTCTTCTAGGGTGACCGTGGAAAGGCACCCGTGAGTGCCCTCACCGTAAATTTAAATACAACTTTTGACTATAACAACTAAATTTCTTAAATTTTCATTATTCATTTCCATATTACCCAAATATTTTTCATTTTTAAATGTTACAAGTGAATTTGCTAACTTTTGTTGATTGATTTATTGTGTCAACTTTGTCCAGGGTAATCCTGTCCAAGTTTCACCTATTACATCTCTAGGGTGATCGTGGAAAGGTACCCAATGTGCCTCAACAGGTAAAATGTTAAATACATTAACAACCTATGACTACAACAACCAAATTTGAAATTTGTTATTGTTTTTCTAATATTACTACAATATTTCATTTTTCAATGTTAAAGGTGAATTTCATAACTTTTGTTGATTGATTTATTGTAAATATCAATCTGGGTCTTTTCTACTGCAGCATATTTCTAAGGATGAAATATTTTATTCGAAAAAACCCAATGACAATTGTAATGAAGGCCTTGACGAAGGCTAATATGGAATATCTAGGTTTGATTAGCAAAAGACCCTTGACACAATGAGGATAGGGTAAGAATTGTAGAGCTACAAAAAAAGAAAGGCCAGTTAGCAGAACAATCTACAAATCAAGGTTTAAAAGGTGCATTTTTTTTTTTTTAGTTTTATATTTTTGTATATGATCCGATAAAGAAATTTTTTTCTTTGTAGGAGTTTTTAAACCCTCGTATGCGGGGACCTTGTTGATCCTGGAACTGCTATAGGTAGTAGTGAGTGTCCAATTCAAAAAAAAGGTTGACATAGTAGTACAAGTGAGGCTTTTGAGCCTCCGAGGTTCCCCTCGAATCTATTGATGAGCTGGTGATTTTGACCCAGATGACATGCCGTAGCATGTTGAGATGCACTGGGACCTACATGATGACTTCGTGAGGGAACATAGTGTAGGGTGCAATAATGATACTCATTCTACATGGAGCGTAACAAATTAGAGCACCAATTCAAGTAGATGTCACCTTCCGTGGATGACGATGTCTCACATAAAGATTCCTAAGATCGCAGTGTAATTGTTCCATTAATTGATCTAATATTCTAATTAAATTGGAAATGGAGCATTTGTTGAGATTTATTAATTGATTAATGGATAACACATTACCACAGGAAACAATGTTTTCTATAGAAACTCACATGACAAAGCATTGGAGTTGTTTGGCCCCACCATTCTAATAATAATGGTGGAAATGGCCAAGATAACAAAAAAAAAAGAAAGATGATTTAATAGATTCACATGAACTTAGTTCTAAACACTCTCAACAAGAAAGTGGTTTCAAAGTTATCCTGAGAGAATTTAAAATACACTAGGGTCTAGTATAGTGATAAATTGCAAATAGACCTAAGCATGAGCACCCTCCCATGGTTTCGAAAAATGAGTGGAAGGCACTGATATTAGAGGATGCAAAGGAGAAATTGTTTAAAGAACAAGGACAACAACCATCAGTTGGTCAAGGTACAACACATGTCATATTAACATTGAAATATGAGCATTTATGATTTTTTTTCGTGTTTTAAGTAACAATTCGATATCTATTTTTCAAAAAAAATCTATATGTAGGCTACCGTATCATATCCAAAGCAACAAAGGCTAGAGGGGAAAAACATGGCCAACATAAACTAGGGCAAGGTGGCTACGCAAAGTAAAAAACTCAAAGCGAATAGTAAGATTTAAATGATTAACCGGTTAATATTTATTTAATAGTAGCTAACAAATATATGTTTTTACATCGGTATTTTTACGGTGTTATGCATTGGTGCTTAAATATGTTTGACACTGGCCGCCACCGAGGGATCTAATTTGAAGTTTGGTTAAGCATGGTTTTAAAAGTGTCATTGAATATAGAAAATCTTGGGCCAAACTCCTATCTCCCAAACTAATGAGGTAAACTCAAATGAATAAGGACACCTAATAGCATGCTTGTAAAGTCTTTCATTTTATTATATCACCCTTAATCCAAGTATTTATGTTTGTTTTCAAGCAACAGCTCTACCGCAGTAGTGAATCAAATGGTATTCAAAGAACACCACATCATACAAGGCTCCACATGTCCAATGATAGTGTAAAGCAGAGTACCCATTTTGTGTATGCTTCAGAATTATAAATGTTTATTGTGATTGTAGATATTTATCTCCTAATAATATACTTATATATATTATCTTCAAAATTGAAGAGCATGTATCTCAGAAGGTTGAACTTCAAGAGGAACCAAGTGGAAATTAACGCACTAACCATCCCAGCTACAGAGACATGTGTAGCACATTGTAATGTTAATCAAAACAATGAATTATTTATTTCAATTACATTTCAACATATCAATATGATCAATTTTGTTGTTCCAGTTCACATCATTGAACAAATGCCTAATCCTCCTTCTCTCGACAATTAAGTGCATGAGAATTCGAGAGAACACAAACAATAGAAGGACAAAGCACACAAAATACAATGTCCAGAATGATGATGATATCCCAATTGTTAGTTTTATGAATGTAAAAACGTAAATCAAAGAAACTTCTAGATGTATAATTTCACGACCCTTTGGATCTTTATCGATGTTTATATGTTCAAGGACCCTCGACTATCCTAGTTATGCATTAATGTATATATGTTTTCTATAGAGAAAATCATTTGTTGGGTATGGGAAATTGAGAGCGATGTGAGGGGGGGAGGAGGGGCCATATGAGATTCCACCTTCACGTATTTGGCCCCTGTTTAGTAGAGAATAACGTATTCTCAAACAAAGAGAAGCTCATAGCATACAAGTGATAAACTTAATTTTTAGAGTATTTTACATAACAAAATACATGTACCCACAGGCCCATACAGCACCTCGGTACAAAAAAAAAAAAAATTGTATTTTATGATTCATGAAGGTCTTGGTGATCAAATGCATCTCAAGGACAACTCTATCAATTTGTATGGGCTAATAGATATACCGAAAGAACAATGAAAATGTAAGGGTTTTAATGGGTTTTTAAAAGTAGGATTTATACTAGTAAAAGTTCACAATCCCTCATGAATATATGTAGATATTGATGCATATGTCAAGTTCCATGTGGTGTTTTGGTTTCATTTGTAGATCATATTTAAATATAATTCTAGTTTACTTGTAGTTTTTTTATAAAGAATTATAACTATTTTAGAGAACCCCATATACAAAGTATTTATCCATATCCTCATTGTGGAAAATAAATTAGAAAAAGATCCCTCACTTCATTCATTTCCATAATAATTAACCTTATTGCTATCCCTAGTCCACATAATACCTACTCCTATTAAACAATGCATGAATCTAATCCCAATAATCTTGACCCCTCTCATCCCACATGTTAGTGCAAGCATTAGTAAGGCTCCAAAGGAAACTACTACAAAATGATTATTCTTATAATAATAATTTACATCCAAATCCTTGTACATAGATGAGAAATGCCTTGATGATCCTAGGGTACACCAATATTTGGACACTTCTCCCCAACAAAAATAGTCCCTATTACAAACTCTATCAAAAAGATCCCCATTACTCATAATGATGAAATGAAATTTATTCCCCTCTAAGTCCTCCTTTTTACCCATAATTGTTAGATCAAAGACCAATCCCTATGACTATAATCTTGACAATTGTAACCAAAATAACCGTGATTTCCATCATTCTCACCCTCCATCATTGAGGATTTTGTACAATAGGACTAAACTCATCTTCTCATTAATAAACATTATGGAGTCACCCTATTGCTAGGGATTTTTCAAGAGATTGGTGAATGCTATGTATCTCAATCTTTGATTACTATAATTTACTCATGAACATATAATATGAACAAAATGAAATGTTTTATAAGATGTCCATTGTTTCTATTAGAGTTTTTTTGGACTAGCTTAGACTTCCCATTATCAAATCTAGCCACTTCTTACCCAGTAGCACCAAATATTACCTAGTTCTCTTTGTCTCTTCTGCCTCCCAGTGTTCCATGCCTCCCACATACCTTCCCCTTCTAGTCCCTCTTCCTAGTCCCTTTCCACTTCCTTTGGTCGGCCAAAGATTTCCCCATTAATGTTCACATTCCATAGCTTGTAACTATGGAGCCCCTCCCAATGGTGGCATCATATCTTTTGATCCCTCTCCACTAGTACCATTGGTATTTTCACCTCACGCTTGCATTGAACTTAGGGTTATGCATGTCGCCTCCTACGCCTGCATAAAATAACCCATTGATGTATGTCACCTCCCACACTTGCATAAAATACCCCATTGATGCATGTCGCCTCCTACGCTTGCATAATATACCCCATTGATGCATAAATATTGTCTTGAAAAGGGGTATTTATGCATCAATGGGGTATCTGATAGTATTTATGCCTTGAAAATACCCCATTGATGTAATGCCACCTCTCATTCTTGCACTAAAGTGAAAGCCAACCTCTTAGGGGAATCAATTTTCCAAACCAAATCCTATGCTTCACTCTACTTCCCCATGTTTTATGTATGGTGTTACAAAATTCCCTTTGGATGATCACCACAATTCACATAGTTGAGAGTTTGCATATTATAGTTGTTCCCAAATACTTCTTTGTATAAACTAAAAATAAATAGTGATGTAGTTTCTCAAGATAATTTTCCAATGTTCATGACCTTCACCAACCTGATGAT
>SNQJ01S0298014.1:0-10470 GCA_010110895.2 Picea sitchensis
TCATGTCATCTGTCAATCACATCATAATCATATATAAAAGGTCTAACATCAAAAAGGGTCCAGATCACTTGCGAGCAAGTGTCCTCAAATAATAAGTGTTCTCAGTGCGCCCGAGCGGGATGTTACACATCCTGAAGGGCACGTCGCGCAAAGGAAACGAACGAGGCGAGTGGCACCCTTGGAGCACGTGGTGCGTCATGAAGGGCACATCGCATTGATGTGGATGAAGAAAACAAACCTAAATAGCCCTAAGACAATAACGCCTTAATAAAATTCTTAAAATGACCCCCCTAAACAAATCATCGTCCAGTTCAAAATCTATACCTAAGTAAAAAAAAAAACTTCTCTAAGATAAAAATTTCGTTTAACCTTAAGGAAAAAGGCCCTAACTCTAACTCTAAAAAGAGCCTAACCCTAATTCTAAATGAAATAGCTCCTATGAATCTTGACCTAATCCTATACCCAAATATCATTAGTAATAACAATTAACCCTAATAACCATTAAAATAATTAAGCAAAACATCATTATGAGATTTTAGGCTAGAGTTCTCACCTCAATGTAGTGCAAGGAGAATACAATTTTTAGAACGTACTTGAGCTCTAGTTCTTGGATTTATTAGCGTTAACTTCATCCAACTACAACCAATATATCTACGGATACGTTTTAGTTAACTCAGACAATAAATTTCATTGAAGGCCTCTCCTGCTTTAAACGCAACCTGCAATGAGAGTTCATTTAACTTATTGAAAGCATAACTCCCTTATGAACTCAATAGTTTTTCAAAAAATAAACTAATTCTTAAATAAACGAATACCAAAAGCCATAGTTTTGATTGACAGAACGCATAACCATCAGTGAATAAATTGAATGTTTAAGGGACTAAACTATATTCCTCAAAACTCATACATAAACTCAGATTGAACCATTAGTAATAAAATTATTTAACGAGCGGGAGTATAAAAATATATATATATATGAATTTAAAAATAAAATGAAAAGATGCTTGGCGCATTTACCTTTTTGAGTTTTTAAAAAAAAAAAGAAAAAAAAAAGGGGAAAATAATTTTGGAAAAACGTGGGGGATGAGTGACACTTGTAAAATAGAGAATTTTTTAGGGTTTAAAAAAAACTTAAATTAATTGTGACTAGGGCAAGAGGGGGTCTCAAAACACTATAAAAAATAAAAGGAGGGTTAGGGTTAGGGATCGTTATGCTTCTGAATTGAGACTGGACTGTTTTCTTGTGAGGAGTTGGGAAATTCTCAGCTGTATGAGAGTGGTAGCTCGGCCATGGAGGCGGGCTGGGAAGCTAGGTATACTATCTGGACTGTGTGTGGCCCCTTTGCGGCTCAGGGGGCTAAGGGGGAAGCAGAGTACCCCTAGCGTTTGGCTGGGAGGTACTGGTGTAGTCTCTATGGTCGGCGAGCAGGAGCGGCGCGGAGCAAGAGCGACATGAAGCACAGGAGTCATTGGTGGCAAGCGATAAGGGAACGATATGTTTTTTAGTTTGTAGAGTAGCATGCATTAAACCTATGCTCAGATTTAAATTGAATGTAAAGGACATGCATTCTTTTACTGTTATTAGCATTTTTATATTGGTATTCAGAGATGAAAAATATTTAACCCCAATATGTGTTGGTTCTCGTTGGATTGATTAGTTCTTATTACTTGGACGATTTTAACTGTGTAACAGATGTAAAAAAATAAATTAATAACTCTGTTATTGTGATTCGGTGTTGAATGAAAAGGTAAAATTTATGACTTCGATGATGGCTTTTGTGACTGCTGTAAATTGACCTGAGTTGTTTAATGAAGGAAGCTCTGGCCTTGCGTTCCTCATCCCGTAATCTGCGATCTTATTTGGCTCCCCTGGGCAGTGGTACCCTGCAAATATTTTTTTTACTGTTGTGCAAGGCGATTTTACTTTGCTGTTTTAAAACTTTTTAAATTCCATCTGCCCGACCATTAGCACCTCTGCAATTTTGGAGGTAGTGATTACGTTTCTGAGTCAACCTCTCCTTACCATTTAAACTCAAGCTGCAAATACGGGTATTGGATGCATTTCGAGTTTGCACCTTTGGTTCAGCGTGTTAACTTTCTATTATGTGTATTCATAATCAGCTGGTTTATTTATTTTAATGGCCTGTACATTTTTAAACGTTAAAAAAAAATATTTATCTTTTATATTTTTCCTGGTGAATGCCTTGCCTCCAGCAGTGCTGCATTTTAGACGCGTGGGTGATGATGGAAGACCCCAACCATTTCTAGAACCAGAGAAAGATTACACCGTTGTATATAGCCATGTGGAGTTTTACTCTAGTGAGCCAGCAATCCAAACTTTTGAATTGTTTCATGGTGCAGATTGACAAACACTACCAAGATAGACTGTCCATTTCAACCAACCTTTGCAAATATAGTTGTTTCCCTAAGAAGCCATGGACCATTTATATGAAATTTGTTCCATGAAAATCACTTTGTAAGAGCCCTATTATTCTTAGTGTTACCAATAGCCTTCAGGGAGGGAGTAATATAATGACCACTTCCAAGGAGATCACCAGTTCTGCTACTACTCTCACTATTCTAGTTACTGTTATACATTTGTTCAAAATAATTTTACAGCAACAACATGGTTCAAATACTGTTATACCAATCCAGTTACTGTTATACTGTAATAAATTTGTTACTGTTACACTGTTATACTAATCTAGTTACTGTTATACATCTGTTCATCTGTTCAAAATAATTTTACAACGACCACATGGTTCATACCCAATTATTCAAGTCTAATTCTTACTGATACCAATTTATTGATACAAGTCTTTCCAAGTCTATACGCATCTACAACGTTTGTGTCCGTTGAAAAGTATTGCCATATATGAAACTACCACATGGCATATGATGCAAATTTTATTATTTGTGACTTGTATTCGATGAAATTTAAAGGATTTCCCTCTGCGATCTTGAATATTTTCATTAAACCCTGCTTGCTTGTTACGTCGTCTATTTTCATTAAAAAAAAATTATTCGCAAAAATTGTAGTGCTTAAAATTTTAATGAGAAGACCCTTGTTAAACAAAGGTCCTTCTAAAGAAACGTATCTATATATATGGTGGCAATCGAATGTGGTTAAAGAATGGTTCTTTTTATGTGTTCCATTTTAAAGTTAAGTTATTATGTTATCATTGAATATTTTTTTTACAATGTCTTGGAATGAAGCCATCATTAGTTTTAATCACGATGCTAATATGTCACCCTTGAATTTAACTTATTATGTTAATCAAGATTATTTATTTGACAATAAGGAAGGGGATTATTAGTCAGGTTACACTGCTACTCGATTATAAAGGAAATTATTTGGTTATTCTTTAAATACAACAATCTACTTTATTTTATAAGGGCAACCTACCCTATTTCAGTTAACATTCATTAACAACAGATCGCTTATTTAGTTAGTATTTGATAATAGCAAGCTACTTAAGTTAGGAATGTGTTATTTAAGGTTAAAACAAGCAATAGAAGTTGAGGTAATAGGATGTGAAGGTGAGGTAACATAATTGTGAAAGTACAGCTGAAGTATCTAGGTAATGGTTGTTAAAGTAATATGGGTTTAATGGCAATAATTGTTAGAAGGTTATGGTTTTATAAGGTAATAATTGTTAAAGTAATTGTTGAATTATTGAAATGGAATGTAATTATATGGTAATGATGGTTAAAGTAATGTTAAGGTCATGTGGTGAATGCTTATGTCGGTGCTAACATTCAAGGTAAGGTAAATGTAGTGGGTTCATCATTTGGCAATAATAGTGCGGCTAATTTTATGGTTATTTCGTTGCAAGGATATTGATGTAAAATGTGAGGTTTTTATTGTTCTAGGGTAGTGTTATTGTGTTTTTATCATATGGGAAATGTACAAGATATAAGGTGATTGTTATGTAATTGCAATGTCATTTGTAATGCAAAGTCAGGGTAGTTTATCGTTGAACCAGGTAAATGTAATGTCCTCGCCTTTTCGAAAAATGCATGTAGCCTTGAGAACATAAGAGTGTAAGGTCATTGTTATTTGTTACCATGTTGTTGTACTATAAAGGTAAAGGTCATCGGAAGGACTTTTTAATCCCCTTATAATTTCAACACAAAAGGGTAAGGCCCTTATACTAAGGGCAAAAATTTAATTAGATTTACCTTATGCTAATGTACTCGCGGTTAAATAAAATTAAATGGGAAATTGGCTAATAATCAATCACGGTTGAGTCATAGACATTGACTTGTCATTAATTTTAGTGGTCATTGTCTGAGTCCTGTCTTGTGCCTTCCGTAGAAGATGTGGTTGCCCTTTTTCTATTGTTGCGTGGGGTTGTAATAATTTGTTGATTGGACTGCTTGTGTCAGGTGGGATGTAGACACCTCCATGTAGCCTTAGTATAGAAGTCTGTGTGGTGTTTATTTTTGTGAAGGAATCCAGTGCTGTATCAAGAGTCTCGGGCCCTTTAAAGGCAGGGTTTCCACTCTTGCAACACACCTAACATATATTACTAGATTCTGCCTGAGGAGTCGGCCAGGTGCCTATCTGACCTTCTCTCTCTTCGGAGAAGAGAACTAAGATTAAACTCCCTGCTTTCCTGTGCACGAATAGTAAGATCTACTACTATGGATCCTTCCCTCTGTGTTCGTACTGTGCATAACCCAATATGTCGTTAAATGTTTGCGTTGTGCACCTTGTGTCTATGGTCATTTAATGCCTGCAGTTACCCGTTGTGTGACCTCAGTCTTCTTGTGATGATCATCGTGGTTTCATCTTGTTGGTCGTCGAGTGGTGACGTAGAGTCATGTGTTTCTGTTACTTCTACACGTGCGCACACACCTTAAACACACAAAAAAAAATTGCACCTGTTATCAGAGTTCTTGTCATAACGAGGATGGTCGTTACACAAATTCCTTTTTGTTTGGCATGTGGTCACAACAGGAGGTCACATCAGTGGAAGATAGGGGAAGGATCTAGCATTTCTAGGCCCCACTTCGGAGATCGGGAGTTGGAAGAATCAGGGTGACTCACAACAACATATTCGATGTGAAAAGTCTCGAAGTGCTCTTTTCGTTTGGCGTATGGTCACAACTAGTGGTCATGTGGGGAGGAAAAGACCCAGTGCTAGTTCCTTTAGGTAAAGTTCATGAGGAACACATTTGAAAAGTCATAAAACCTCTACGTGTATAATCCAACGATGGTGATTAATCATCAATCCGATTGAAGGGTTAGTGTTTCACTTCATTAGTTCTTGATTGGGTATAGTTCAATTATACTAACTGAATAATGGTTCTTGGGTGTTGGATATTCACAATGTAACGAATTAGGAGAAAAAGTATAAAAGAAAAATGTGGTGACAAAGTGAGGTTGGTCGTTTCTCTGTAAAATGAGTTGAACCACATGTAATGACATTCACAGTATGAACATAGAGAGATCAAATTTAGAGATGAAGAACAGAAGATGGACAGATCAGAAATGCTGAAAAGAGAAGAATGTACAAGAACCTAAGAGCATGATAAGAATAGAGAAAGAGAATATGGAAAGAGACAACAAGTGGAGCCAAGCATGAACAGAGGAAATCATAGTAGAATTGCAGAACAGAAGAAGAGTAAAGCATAGAAGAATTGGAGAATAAAAGCAGAGTAAAGCAGAGCGTAATTGCAGAACAAAAGTAGAGTGAAAGTAGGGAAGAATTGCACAAAAGAGAAGTGGTAATAATTGATATATTTGTATTATAGTAAAGTATTATTAAAGCAAATATTTATAATCAGGGTGGTAGGGTGGTCCTAGGGAGGACTTTGGTCCTATGTTATTTAATTTGGTTCTTGAATAATGGGAGTTGTAGCTTCCATCTAGTTGTGGCTAGAAAATAGGGTGGCAGGGTGGTGCTAGGGAAAACAAAAAGTGTTATGTGTGAAATTTGGTGCTTTCATAAGTGGAAGTAGGTTATTCCATATAGTTGGTGCTGGAAAACATAAGGAGAAAATATGCTTCTTTGTAGTGGGTGCTAGAGAAACCAGAGAGTTAGTGCTCTCAACAAGTTTCATCTTGTAAAATAGAGGTGGTATCATCACATTGAGTTGGTGCTCAAAGATAGATGATGTAGACAACATAAAAAGACTGCCTATCATTAGAAGAAGAATAGGTTTTCTCCCTTTATGGGTTTCCTCATGAATATATGTCTCTGTGTATATCATATGTGTGATTGTCGTTTATTATTTATGTTGTTCATGTCTTGTATAATCTTGATGACCACTTGGAGAAGGTTAAAAATATTTTAATAGAATTAAAAGTGTTTAAGAACAGTAACATCTGATTCATTCCCCCCTCAGTTGTCTTATTAATTTCAACACACCCAAATCAACCAGTTATATTTGGATGTTACAAAAATGAAATGCCTACAAATATAAATTATGCAATCAAATCTTCACAAATTAATGATTTACATGGATCCATCTAAAAGGAAACCGAGATGGAAGAGTTTATGTTGGACACCAATGTTGATCATGAGATCATTCTTGGGAAAGTAAAAAGACAAATGAATACTCTTTCCATATCACATAAATGTTTAAATACAACTTATTTCAATATAACACTTAAACTAAATTAGATTTCAGCGTCCTACAAAGATCCAACAACCATACAATTGTACTTTATAGACATAAACACTAATAGTCAAGTTATTAAATAAAATTGCAGCGGAAATAACTCTCATTTGGAACAAAAATTTGAGCATAACCACTTGAAGAAATACATAGAAAATTTGGATAGATTTGAGGAGAAAGAATATTTTATTCAGCTCTAGGTAAATCAGAACCATTACACCAACAAATAGCATCATCATAAAAATATAGTCTTTCTCTTATTTTAGAAAGTTACAACTCTATCCAAACAGTACCAGACTGTGTCTAGGGTAGACAACCATGACTGTACGGTCTGTACAGCCCAGGATAGCCAACAATCTTCCACAAACATTCAACATCTGCATAGAAATTTGTGCCAAAAGGAAACTGTACAGAACAAAAAGAAAAACTCAGCAAATATGCATTGAAAATCATGCCAACATGTTGTATACTTACAACATCGATTTATGTTCCCCTTCTTTGATGTGAGAACAACTTACACAACTATATGAACCCTTCTATTGTTGTTGTACATATTTTGATAAATGTTGCAAATTCTTTGGGTTGCATGCCAATCCATCTCCTTGGGATGCATGCCAAACCCATTTTTTTGTGGCTCTTCCTCCAAGAAAACACTTTTTCTTGGGAATCATGTTTTTTCACCTTCCCTCTCACTCTCTTCAAAAGTGCACCCTCCTTCTCATCATGAGCCGATTTTCAATGAAATTTTAAATGCAACTTCCCTAACCCTTGGTCTTCCAATGATATTTATGGTCAAGATTAGATCTTGCCCTCATGAGATCAATGGTCACAACTTAATCATTCGTTGAGGTCACTTAAGTCACTAAAGTGACCCATAACATCATAAAGTCACTTTTACATTAAACAATTAAAAGACCCAACTTTATAAAATCACTTTATAAAGTTACTTTATAAAAACTTATTATAAATTCACTAGGGAGAAAGTGTTCTCGGTTACTTCTGCATGTTGAGCGCGATCAATGCAGAAGTACCTCTGAGTTACAAAATTTTAACAATCAAGGACCATCTACTTCAAGAAGTGTTGAAACTCAAGAAATTAGTAGAGGGATCCTCTAGGGGGTTCCTTCTAATGTAAGAAATGATCCAGGAGATGCTTAGGAAACAAAACAAAAAATAGATATTGCTCAAATGAGTAGAACCAACAGACATATGAAAAATGAGATTACTAGGTTGAAAAGAGTTGAAATGTTTTTTCCCACCAAATCAAAATACAAGGGTTTCATTACAATATCAAAGAGTAAGAAATGATATAAATGAATAACATATACCAAGGGCACAAAGAGTGCAAAATCCTAATGTTGTGATATTGGAAGAAATTGTGGAATAATAGAGCTTTAAAAAAATTGATAAAGAAGCAAACATCACCCAAGATGAGGTTTTAGAGTTAGTGTAGATGGATGAAGGAATAACATATTTTTACATTTTTTATGAACAAGAAGATCCTAATTATTCACAAGATAATGTTGTCCAGAATAGAGAAAAAGTGAATAAATGAAAGATAAAGGGAGTACCTGAGAAATAAAAAGAAAAACTCAATATTCCATAAACAACAAAGAAACAAACAATTGTTAACCGGTCAAAAAATTCACTACAAATGGACTATAATTTGATTGGTGACTTAGTCAAACTCAGAATTACCTTACCTTTTATGCAGATGGTAAGTTGAAAATACTACATCATTCAAATACAAGAATGTAAGTTGTTTCCATAAATACAAGGCATGAACAAAATATAACATTAGTAAGGCAAAGGGGTAAAGTTCCATGATTCTACATATCTATAGAAAATCATGATTTCAAATTACACAATCATATAGTTGATAGTGAAACAAAAAAAAAACATCATGCCTCTATCAGTCATGGAAGAGTTGGGAATGGGATGTACAAAACACCATGAGACTCGAAAATGTATATATGCCATGGATTCAAGAAAGGTCCCAACCTATGGTGAAACAAAATATTTATCTCCATGGATAAGTGCAACACCATACATTACAACATTTTTCACTATTATAGTTGTGGATCTAACTCCAACATACAGAGTTGTATTAGGAAGAGACTTGTTTTCATTAATTGGAGGATATATTGTGAATTATGGAAGTTGTATGATGCTTCCTAATAAATATGGGAAAATGGTCAGGGTCCCTTGAGAGATTAGAAATCCCATAACCTTCAAGAAAAAGAGAACAAAGTGATGTAGAATTATATTGATGTTGGAATCACAAATTATGTTGTTCTTGGTCTAGAACAAATCAACCCTCTTAAGCAAGATGAAGAAAATTATTTTCAGGGTTTTTGGAAGATGTCGTTTGATATTTCATGTTCTAAGTTTGGAAGTGGAGTGGGAATTGTTTTTAAAATCCCTTAGTTTTCTATATATCCACATGCCATCGGATTGGAATTTCCATGTACCAATAACAAAGAAGAATATGAAGCATTCATACAAGGAATGATTCTTGCACTTCATATGATAGTAGAAAATATGGTGGTAATTGGTGACTCATATTTGGTTATAAACCATATAAAAAATAAGCATAGAATCAAGAAAGATATAAAACATTATGCAAAAAGATCATGTTAAATCGTGGATTTTTTTACTCATTTAATATCTCTTTCATTCCTTGAGATAAGACGAAAAATGTTGATTCACTAATATTTGTTGCATCTCTTTTCAACCGAGATGATTCCCAAAATCAAAGTACATTTCATGTTAAAATAATTTTCTAGATTTCAATACCTGGTAATCAAGACTATCTACAGCTCTTCAAAAATGATGAGCGTGTTGTTGATTTTTTCACTGATTTTGATTCAAAAATTTCAAATGATTTCAAATGATTCTCTTAAAAGACTTGGTGATCAAATTATGGTAGCTTTCTCAAAAGATTTTGTCAATTTGGAATCTCTTTTTACAAGAATGATCAAACAAAATCCCATATGTAAAAGAAGAGATATATGTCAGGAAATTTCAAAAGACACAAAAGATAAACATTGGTACACATAATTCTCCCAAGTATTTAAATCTAAGTACCAATAGTACAATTGAAGAAATTGATTAATATACTTCTTTGTTCAAGGAATTTCTTGATATGTTTTCCTGGACTTATGATGATCTAAAGAAATATGATAATTATATTTTTCAACACATTATACCACTTAAAGAAGGTGTTGAGTTAATTGATTAACTTAATTGTTAATCATTAAATCATCAATCTGGGGGCGTAATATTAGATATCCCAACAAAGTATGTGTAGGGAATAAGACAAGAATCACTATATAATCTATGAAAAATAACATTCTCAACTTTGATAAAATGAAACTATACTCCTATAAAATCACAAGAAACGCATTCATTGGGAAGGAAAACAAGAAAGTGCTCTATTGGCATAGACTATAATATTTCAATCAAGCACTTCCCCATTGTTCATGCATGCAATTATCAGAGAAAATCACGTTTGTAACATCCCGCTCTGGCGCACTTACCAAACTTATTCTTTGAGGACACTTGCTTGCAAGTGATCTGGATTTTTATGATGATGAAACTTTTTCCTTCGTTATGATGCGTTAAGTTATATGACATGATGTTTTTACTACTTTGATGTAGACAGGTGCTGCTGATTCGGTTTCTTTGAGTGTGCAGGGTTTCAGACCTTGAGGATGCAGAGGCATCGGTGGAACTTCCTTGGACTCCGAATTGAGTCAGGGAGTGGGCTATTTGAGTTGTTTCATTCACGATGATATTGTTTCGTTTGATGATATGCTATTGATTTTATGATATGTTGTTGAC
>SNQJ01S0298015.1:0-10470 GCA_010110895.2 Picea sitchensis
ATTATAAATGGCTTATGGATTTACTCGATTTTATTCCAAAATTTCAAAGAAGTACTAAAATCCCAAACTTCACAACCATATAGAATCACTAGGTTAACAAGGGTGTCGAAGAGGACATTTTTTTCAAAACAAAAATCTCGCAGCTTTATAGTTGTTCTCAAGTCCAAAATCATTTTTCCAACCTCCATTGATTATTTTTTCAAACACTATAATTCTAGTTTAGCTTGTGATGAATATCAATTCTAGGATACTTATAAAAATGGACTTCTTCCAAGTTCTTATTATCATAAAAAAAAATCAAGATATGTAATTCATTTCAATTTAATTTTCATCACCTTTGTTTTATTTGTATTTACAAACATCTCGAGGTTTTCTTTTACATGTAACCAAGCACCTTACCTCCAACTTGTAAGCAAGGGTGAGATATTCCTCTTCACTCACTAAGAACTTCAATCAACAATTGGCTCATGAAGACATAACATGTCACAAGCAAGATTTGAACCTAGGAGGGGAGGATAACAGTTCTTCCTCTCAAACACCCACGCTAGAGCCAATGACATCAAACATCCTAAAGTTAGTCCAAAAAACTATGAGAATTTTATGTTGCTTACAAAGGTCAAAGGGGCACCTTGCTAAAAGGACAATATCATTCGCATACATAAGAAAGGTAATGACTAATCCTTCCAATGTCGTCCCTGTACAACTTGCTTCCTTCATACAAACCTCTAATGTAATGGCTACCAATAAATTAGATATTATTAAGTATTACATGTGGATGTCAAATTTCCATATAGTATACAACCATTAAAATTATGCAAAGATAAACAAAAGAATGCTTAGATTTAATAACCAACAAATTTGCAATAGTTTATAATTACCCATTGGATACATCAACAATGTAAATTTCAACAATGATGTAACAAATAATTTAATTTTAACTACTTAATGGAAGTATATTAGAAAAAATACCCCCAATCTAGCCTCTCCTCTATATATAAATCCCAAATTATGTATATGATTCTAAATAAAATAACTTTTTTGGCATGCATATCTGCACTTGTCGTCCTCATGCAACAATTTTTATTTTTTTAGTATTCTCTTTAATATTCTTTTAGTGTACACTTATTATTATTATTATTATATAAATAAATAATTTTTTTACTTGTTTCTTATGCAAAGCATTATTTTTCACTTGATATGCACAACTATCACCCAAAATGCACTTAATACATTGGTATATTGTGCGGATGAGGGAGTTACTTGTGTGGCCATCATGTGTAAACCTCACACCAGCACTACTAAATAAACATAGTGAACCTTATACTTCTACATGCTCTCAATTATGTTTCTTAATAGGTTCACCAATCTTGCTTGACTATAACAGAGATTGGGCATTACATCTAACTTGTCCATATGAAAAAAATTAAACACATGTTCTCAAAAACTTCTATTAAACATTGTATACACTCTATCATGTTTGTACATATGTAAACTAAAGTGAACTTGATGGTTCACTTCATGAAATCATCATCTATGATAAGAGAAATCCCATACAATCCAATTAAAATAAATGTTTATTAATATGAATAAATTATATGGACTTGGTGAATTGAAGTACAATGGCATGTATATAAATACATGTAGTAAGGGTGATAAGTGATATCCCTTTGGGAAAGGGGGTGGATTATCATTATTACAACATAATTATATATTTATAACCTATGATTTTTATATTTACAACATTATGACATTAGTGGTAATATACCATGGGTATGTTACTAATTCTCTACCTTAAAATGTTTTCTCCTCAAAGCATGCATAAAGAACACTTCTTTTGATAGAATGATCCATCTTCTTGTATATTTTTCTTATTTGATAAGGTCAAGGACATTAGGTGATATGAGTATAAAGTTTTGAACAATATTGTTACATAAAAAAAAAGATCAATCTATCGTAGGTGGATTCTTTCCAAAACTCTTAATTGATAATATTTTTTATTCAAGCTTCTTTATTTTTATGTCGATTTGTAATGATCTTTGGATTCTCTAGTATATAAGTAAAGAAGTGAATTTCATATGATAACTATGGACATGCGTACGTTGATTCTTGCATCCTACAAATTCTATAATTTGGGTGACAATATGGTACCTTGATAAGTTTATCCTTCTAAATCTTTGATTTAAGATTTTCATGATTTACTATTGTTGTCACATTGATTTTGTGCATTTTGGTATTCGCTAGTGTCTCAACATCCTTTAGCTAAGATACAACTTTATTAGAGGTAATTGATGGACCTTCAACTATCATTTGAATCTAATATGTTGCATTCTTGTCAAACAATTTCTTGATCTCAATTTTTGGATGCTCTTTGTCTAATAAAACTTTGTTCATTAGTATTGATACTTTGGTTTCTAGTTTCAGTTGATTCCATTAAAGTTACTTTCACCTTGGTTTTGAATTTATGATTCACTTGTATCAATGGATGTCTCTTTGTCTACTTCCTAAATTAAGCTATCCTTACGTTTTTACTTTTGTAAGCGAGATTCAACTATGATTCTTTAAACTATTGATTTCCTTCTCTTTATCTAACAAGATCTTGTAAAAAATCTTGGAATCTTGTGTCTCTTTATTAGAGGTCATTGATGGACCTTCAAGTATCATTTGAATCTAAGATGTTGCATTCTCGTCAAACAATGTCTTGATCTCAATTTTTGGATGCTCTTTGTCTAATAAAACTTTGTTTATTAGTATTCATACTTTGGTTTATAGTTTCAGTTGATTCCATTAAAGTTACTTTCACCGTGGTTTTGACTTAAAAAAACTTTTTGATTCACTTGTATCAATGGATGTCTCTTTGTCTACTTCCTAAATTAAGCTATCCTTACGTTTTTACTTTTGTAAGCGAGATTCAACTATGATTCTTTAAACTATTGATTTCATTCTCTTTATCTAACAAGATCTTGTAAAAAATCTTGGCATCTTGTGTCTCTTGTGATTTTCAGTCACATGGAATTGCAATGTCTTGTCGAATCAATGCTTGATCATTAACTTGTAAGTCACAAATTGTTTTTTTTTTTTTTATAAGTATTCTCGTAATTGTTTTTTGAGCATTTTTGTCATGTTAACTTGCTATTTTAATTTACATTGCAGGGCACTAAATTCATACTGAAGGTCTTCTTTAGCATTTTCAGGATCTTTAATTTTCATCACTTGGACTTCAATTTCCTCCTTATCATTGGTCAACGCTTGTCTTAAATGATCAACTTTATTTGAAATAAATTGATTTTCTTCCCATAAATCATGTATGTTGTTGTCTAATCATTCTACGAATTGGTACATTTTTCGTCACTCAAATTAACAAGAAGGTAAACTAGTATTTTTGGCCTGAAATCCAATAAGAATCATTTGAATTGATGGAATTGCATATATTAAATGTTAACATGCATAATCCAGTTGCACTAGAGGTATTTGAGGGTGTTGAATCCATTTTTTTTAAAACAACAATTTCATCAAACCAAAAATTTCAATTTTGGAAAAACTTTCTTGGTCAAATTTCGGTGATGTCAAACAGAAAAAAGTTCTCTTTATTACCCCTTTAATTGATAACATATTTCCATAATTATTTACATCCATATTACCAAGATTTCTATAATCTCTTTAATAGCCTTTCATTGTCAAACTTTAGATTAAGCAAATGCATATATTAGCAAGTTTTCTATAATCTCTTTAACAACCTTTCATTGTGAAACTAAGATTAAATGAATGCATTAAATGCAAACATTAAATGTGAATATCCCCCCAAAATAATACTCGCTTTGTCTTCTAACTTTTTGGGGATTTAGCAAAAATGTACCCTTTACATTAGTCGATTCAAGATTTTTTTTCATAAGATTATTATACATACTGAGGCATGGTATATTGCATTCAGTTAATCGCTAACTACACATCACTTTACCTGCTGACTATACATTTCTCCCTATTTTCCATACTTTTACATTAGGCATCATAATTTATTATTTTTTTCAAATATTTAAATATATTTTACTCCCATCTATTTAAGTCTCATTCCATTGGCCAATTGACTTGAGGTTTTTTTTGGAGAAGACAACAACCTTCTTGGAATTGAGGAAGTTCTTCGATGCTTGCAAGTTTCAATATTAATTGTGCATTTCCCTATGTTGGCATTTGGCATAGATCCAACCTGTGTGAGCTATAAGATTATGTAGGCTCTCAACTAAACAACTATTCTTAGCGATTTGTTGGGTCTCTTCAATCATATAAATGAAGACCCTCTCATCTATTTTAATCAATTCAAATCATATTCAGATTGATAGATTATGCTCTGTTAGTATGAGGATCATTCATGATCTGGTTTGATCCCCTAATCTCTACATTTATTTAAAGCAAGGTTGAATAACCAGATGACCAATAGGTCACACTTTTAACCAAAACCCTCAATTCATCTTACATGTACTTCGTTCACACTTCTATTCTTCAAAAACATTATATGAAATCCCTGAACCCATGGTCTATTGAACCACTCTTTCATGCTTTGATCCAAGGCACTAGTCTTCATCAAGCTATTAGGGCCATATGTATATACATGAAAGAATTAATTGTTAACTATCCATCTACAAAGTGTATGTACGTTACCTTGTGCAAAACTGCACTTAAGAAGATGCAACTTCTATTCCATGCCAAATTCCTATGGATTCATGTGTCCGCGATGACTGAATGGTTGTTAAGTTTTTTTGCCTCATGAAAACAAAGTTGCAACGTCGGAAATGCTAATGAAGATATCCCTTTCCCTTTTATCTTGTCAAAAGACTGTAAGTGTCTCATCCCGACAACGATTCCACGATACATTTCTCAAGGTTTAACATAAGTTTCTCCAGTAATATGCCTAGCAAGGAAACAATACAAATCTTTGCTTACAATTCTAGGGAAGTTTAATTATATATTGTTGTTTAGTGAGGAGATAGATGTACCATGGGTACCATCTTAGATCAATGATTATTTTTCTTCAATCTTTATCTTGGACTTTCCTATGCATTATTTTACATATCTAACAAAGCATATGTTGTGTTTGATACAAAACAAGGAGGTTGAGCTAATCGTATGGCTACAAATTCAAATAAGCATTAAATGTCAATGTCTATATTATAGTTTTTTAGAATACAAAATACCCAATCTTTACTTTGTTTTTACTTTATCTTAATTTTCTTAAAGATACATAATCCCATGGTAACAAATCATTCTTTCCTATTCTTGTCTTTACTTCATAGGTAGTTCCACTTCTTGTATTTACTTCCAAGTTAGTTCCACTTGATCATAATCATGTTTTGTAAATTCCTTGATGTTACATTTCTATTGAAACAAGTGCAGTTGCAAAGCAACAAGTTTTTGTTTTTCAGTATGACCTAAAAAATAGATAGTTTGTTCATGCAGTTTGTGATCTTAGTTGTTGGTGGTGAATTAATTTGCTTCCTTTATGCTCTAGTGCTCCCGATTCTCCTACGGGAAGAAACCATGACTTCACTGACATCTTCAACAAAACATAGCACTTTATGCTAAATAACTGGGGCTTTTTCAACAACGTGTTGATAAGCACATAACTCTTCATTCCTATGGTGCCCATTGATTGGTTTAGGATAATTGGATTGTTGTTTCAAGCTTCTGGATCAACATCTTGATCATGAGGGAACCATTGTATTGGTTCCTTCAATGTTTACTTTGCTATTTGTTTTGTCTTGGAAATACGATAAGGATTGTCACTATACAACCTTATTTTATATATATTATTGACCTCTCAATAAAAAACTCAATACAATAAGGAAATAAAAGGGAAATATGCATAGAAGCTAGTCCCTATCTCTATATAAATGTGGTAATGACAACCCTTTAGATCCATAAAGACAAAGTACAAGTGATTAAGGAGCATGATAAACATAGAGTTCTTGATCAACACAACTTAAAAGTAAAGAAAAATTGAAAAACATGATTAACAGACAATGGACTTTGCCAATGAATCAATGATATGTTTTGTATACATAATATTTAATAGAAACACATAAGAATATTTCAATACTAATATGCATTTGGAAAATGTTGGATTACTGAGAGGGGGGGAGGGTGAATCAGTGATGAGCAATTATAGTACTTTTAACCACGGTATATTCTTCAACAATATTCAACAATTTATCATTAGAATTCAATATATCATCATCAGTATAATCATAAACAACATCACATCAGAATAGATAGAAAATACACCATAATTTACGTGGAAACCCAAATGGGAGAAAACCACAAAATTCTTTTCGTATATATCAAAATAATACATTCATTGGAAGCACCAACTTCCTGATTCTCCTCCAGCTACAACTTGAAGGAAGATCCAACCCCCTATTCTTAGGCTCCAACCTGAAGGAAGCTACAACTCCCTGAATTCTCTGGCTCCAACTAGAAGGAGGCTACAACCCCTTAAGTTCTCTGGATCCAACCGGAAGGTGGCTACAACCACCTATCCTTGTCGCATCCTGCCACCATGAAATATAAGTATAGACCAAATATCGCTATCAAAAACTCTTCCACTGTCACTGCCATTGTTGTTGTCACTATGTCTATGTCACTGCCACCCTGTCTCTGTCACTGTCTCATCAACCTGTATTTTCTCATCAACCAACTAACACATGCACCATACCATGCATCAATTGTATACTAACATACATATTATCTCATGCATCAATCATGAACCAAAGATACATCAATAACGAATAGTGAATCATGAACTAGAGAATCAAGCACATGTAACATGTACCATATACCATACCATCAACCATATGTAGATTTTTATCACATCACCAATGACGTGTCTCAAAGAACCAATGCATGCCCCTCATGCATATGCCACCATACAACATGAATATGCCTCAACCATATACAATCAACTCAAAGATAAGAACTATAAGAACCATGTCATATCTTGAACCACATATAAGAGTGCTCCTCACTCAGTGAAGCAACCAAGATATACCATATCTAGATACCAAACCAACCATACCAAGTATGCCTCAAGCATAAACCATATCATGACAAGAAGTAACTATCAAAACAAGTATACAACCATACCAATACCTTTGTAGCTGACCTAAAACTATGAGATGTTGACTTGTATACTTCCTTCAAACCTTTATGGACCTGGTACCAACATCTACTCAAACTTCCCTAAGATTTTCACATATATGCGGCTTTATCTTCTACTTCCTGCGTATATACACACTTTCCTCCATTGTATCCCACATACATATTCTCCCTTTTTTACCTGCAACCCATGTACACCTCGAAAACTAGGTTTTGTTGCAACTCCAAAACTTTCACCTTCGACCTCCCTTTGCTACCTCAGAAAATGACTCTACAACCTTAGCAAAAAAATCACTAGATCACAAGAAAGATAAGAAATGAATAAGTGTATGAGTTTCCTTGTGAATGACTCCTTGAGGTGTTTATATAATTGTGCTAGGTAACTCCTCTCCTTAATTTAGGGCTTCTATGGTTTTCTTATTACAACAAATTTATCCTTTCATTAAGGATGTGTAACCAACTAGGGTCTTATTGACCACTTCTTTGGGGCTTACAACTTCACAAAGTCATATCTCCCTAACTGTGAGGAACCATGTGGTGTTCCACATATCATCGGAAATGACACAACACGTACTATCCATCTATGAGTGTCTTGTCTGAATTTACTCTTTTTTCATGTCCATATTCCTAATTCAACTTCGGGTACCAAAACCACACCATCGGGGATTCTTCAACTGTTGACATCAATGACAACCAAACTATCAACAATCTCCCCCTTTGGCATTGATGGCAATACTTAAGTATGACAATATTTATTCCCATTCTTCCCTTGTGACCATCGCTCCCCCTTTCTGCATGCTTCTATCTCTATGTCTACGTGCATTTCTCTATCTCTCCCCCTTTGACATCAATGGAAAAGGGTAACCTCTTCTTGGGGTTGCTTCCCCTATCTACAAGCCTCTGTTGTCTCTATTGACCTTTCTCTCCATGGTGCTTACTCATGTAACTCTCTGATGTGTATGAAAAACATTCAAAATAATTCTTGAACTCCTCGAGACTTTTGTTTCTCTCCCCCTGTCTTATTAAGTTTGATGTTCTGGGGATCACTATGGGGCAGAGACTATTCTAAGCTTATGTTGCAGATACTCAAAAGTTTCCCTTGCAAGCAGTTTGGTGAAGATATATGCAATCTTCTCTTTTGTCCCAACATACTCTAGCTTGATGTTCTTCTTTGTATCCTATTCCCGGAGAAAATGATACTTGATCGGAACATGATTCATATTAGAATGCATCACTGGATTCTTGGATATACCAATGGCGTTGGTGTTATCACAAAGTATTGAAATAGGCTCATCATACTTTACTTGTATATCCTACAAGGTCTGCTTCATCCAAAGAACCTGAGTACAACATGTCAATGCTACAATGTATTATGCCTTTGTTGTGGACAAAGATATTGATGACCGTTTCTTGCTTAACCATGATACTAGGCACTCACCCGAGTATAAAGTTTCTCCACTTGTACTTCTTCTATCATCAATGCAACATGCCCAATCTGCATTTGTGTAGGAAAAAAGAGATAGATCCTTCCCTTTTGGATACCATAATCCAAAATCTTATGTACCTTTGTGGTATCTGAATATCCTCTTCACTACCATAACATGTGCTTCCTTTGGTGTTTTTTGAAAACTTGCAACCTGTCCAAATTCCTGCATCACATATGGTCTGGACGTTCTCACATAGAGTAAGATTCTAATCATCTATATGTAGTGTCTCTGATATGCATCCTTATAATCATCATCCTTACTTAACCTGCAACTCATCTGCATAGGAGTATTGATTGGTTTGCATTCTGTCATTCCAAACTTCTTCAACATTTCTTTGATATACTTTGTCTGAGAGATAAAGATACCTTTGTTGCGCTGACATATATGTAGTTCAAAAAAGAAGGTTAAATCACCAAGCAAGGACATCTCAAACTCATGCTGCATGTATTTGGAAAACTTTTGACTCATCCTGTCATCATCACTTCTGAAGATAATGTCATCTACATAGACTTCAATAATCAATATGTTGTCTCGATCCACCTTTATGTAGAGATTTTTTTATGTGTTTCCTTTCCTAAATCCTTGTTGTTGTAAGTATATTTCCAGTCTCGAATACCATGCTCTAGAGGCCTGTTTAAGACCATATAAATCCTTCTTCAACCTGCAAACATAATTTTCCTTCTCTGACAACCAAAATCCTTATGGCTTCTCAATGTAGACTTCTTCTTCTAGATCTTCATTTAGGAATTGTGATTTTGGTCCATCTGATACACTTTAATATTCTTGGACCATGCATAGGATAGTATTAGTTTGATTGCTTCCATCCTGGGAACTGGGGAAAACATCTCTTCAAAATATACACATTCAACCTGAGAGTATCCCTTGCATCCCAGTCTTGCTTTGTTCTTGGTAACCTGTCCATACTCGTTCAATTTGTTCCTGAAGACCCACTTTGTACCGATTATATTATTTTTCTTAAGCCTTGGAATCAGTTCCCAAGTGTCATTATTATCTATTTAGTCTAACTCTTCATCCATAGCTTTGATCCAAAATTCATCCTTGATGGCTTCTTCAAAACTGCTCGACTCATTAATAGATAGTAGTGTTAGATATTGTTGTTCTAGTGAGCGGATTCTTATTCTACTTTCAACTCCTGCATCTTTAGTTCCAATAATTTGTTTTGATGAATGATTCTCTTGCACTCGTCTATTGGGTGTCTTTGGAGGTACTTGAAGATCCTATTGATCTTGCTCTGCCTCTGGCTGCTCTTCTTCTTCATCTACTTATTCTTCTTTCAAACCTTCTTCGTGATCATGTTCCACTGAATCTGATCTAGGTGGATATTGGTGGCCACCCACCTATTGCACTTGGACCCCCACCATTTCTTCTTTTAGTTTTTCAGTTTCCGCACAGTTTACTATTTTTAGCAGTTTTTCGGGTCCTGAACTTCCAGAGCCATTTTGAGTCCCTAAACGATGTTTTTTGAGAAAACGGGGAGCAACATGAAACGAAGTTTGATGTTGCTCACCCAAAAGTTGTATTCATTGGATAGATCTTTCTAACGAGGTATTGAGCGCGTCAAATGAAGATCGTATTCCAAAGTTACGTCACCGGGAAGTTGATGTACCAATTTACCCAAACGGGGCCCATAGTCTTGGCGTTTCATCTCCTAGGGTTAGGTCTTTGGATGTTTAGGGTTTTCCATTGTTTCACAATAATAATAGGCCTTCGAGCCTCATTGTAACACATTTCAGAGGCCAATAGCCACCACATCTCTTCTCAGAGATAAGCTACCAGCGCCCTAGCTAGTTTATTTCCATTCTGTCTGTAAGCATATTTC
>SNQJ01S0298016.1:0-10513 GCA_010110895.2 Picea sitchensis
GTGAATATTGTATTCTGAGATAGGAGACTGTGAGAGAAAGAAGAGGAAGTTACAACGGGTTTGTTGTAGGTTGTATCCCTTCATATGATGGATAATAATAAAGGAAGGACCTGGAAATTTCTTTGGTGGACGTAGCCCACACTGGGTGAACCATGTAAATCTGTGTCTCTATTGTATTGTGTATCTTCTATGTTTTGTTTCCACATTTGTTTTATTTTATTCCTACACGGTCGTTTTTTTTCTAACAACTATATATGTCAAAAGAGGGACTCAACAGCAAGTAAAGACATAAAGACATTAACACATCTCACAAAGCATAGCAACACAATATATACGTGGTTCAACCCCACCCTGGGGCTACGTCCACCAACTCTTCTTCTTTATTATCTTCACTCAAGCTGATTATAGGCACATAGCATCAAAATCCTACTCCGCAGAAGACATGAGATGTGCGTGAACTCCACCAGATCATCCTTCTTCTTGTTAGGGAACAACACCAAGCCTTCTTACAATTACTTGCACGTAGCTCTACAAGTCTCACACAGTATGCACAAAGCATCTACAATCCATACTTAGCACTTAGCCCAATATCACATAGATATATATATACCCCTCTCCTTACATTTCATAGACATATATTTATACTTTACAAAATAGGCCTAAACATGGGTAAACCCATGGGCCGACATCCCCATACCCGTTACATAATCCCAAATCCCAAAAAGGACCCAAAAAGGGGATGAGATCCCATGAGATCTGCTTCATCTTGCGCTCCACCTTTGACAGGCTGTCGAAGTCCCAAAATAGGTCAAACTTGACCAAGGATCTCCCAAAACTTGGTCAAGGGCCAACATGCCCCCAACACTCACCTGTGACTCGTCCCGATTCACTCTGGTCTGGGTAGTTCTACTTCAAAAGCCTCGAGCATGGCTTGAGATGCTTAGGCTTGTTGTTGTTCCACAACCTCCTGTTCAGAAAACTCTTGGATGACTGTGTTTTTGACAGGTCCTTCTAGGTGTTGTTCAGTTGTGGTGAAAACCTTCTCGAGTTCTGCTCCTCAGCTTTCGACCTCTTTGAACAATTGGTAAGTCTTATCTTGTAGAGGTTGGAGCCTCTGAGTTACTGCGATAACTCTGCTCTGGATAGTGTGGATCTATTTTTAGGTGGTGCTTTGCTCTTGGGATCACTTCATTCTTTCCATAGCTGATAGGGGCTTCAACTGCACATGTATTGTCTCTACTTGCTACTTTTCTTCCTGGAGCTACGACTATAGTGCCTGCAATTCTGGGTTCTTAGTGAGTTTCTCATAAGTCTGGGCATTGTGATTACTCAGCTTCTTGCATTCCATGGCAAGGTCATTTATGCTTTCAACTGCGCTCTGGGCAGTTGCTTCTCTTTGATCCCTTACATCCTGTGGAGTCTCAGGCACTGTGCAGAGCTCTAAGTCTGCTATGCATTGTTGTAGTTGTTAGATGGATTCTGCGAGATGCTCTACTTGCTACGTGACTTAGTCCTCTGCCTTTATTTCTAATACTATCATAGAGCAAAGTGCTTTGCTGACTGCTTCTTTCACTTCGATTTTCTTCGCGAGCAATTGTTCTTTTCCTTGCTGCATCTGTGCTTTTTATTCCTCAAACTTCGCTTAGAGAGAAATATTTTCTTGTTCTACAACATTGCGTTGTTCTACGAGTATGACTTGCAATTTATTCAAGGCCTAGGTGGTTTGTTATGTTTCTTCTTGTGCTCGTCGAAGACGAGCTTCGACTGTATCAATGAGTCGGTGGATTTGGGTTAGCTCATCTCCCAACTCTGGTTCTCTCGATGGCAGGGGCACAATGGAGACTGTGCAGCTGGATTTAAGGGCCTGCTGTACCCCTTGGAGTTTGAATCCAATTCTCTCATACATTTCTTCCTTCTTGGATTCTTATTTCTCTTATATTTCCAGTGAAGCATCGTTCAAAGATACTATGATGAAGTCAAAATCATCGGAGGTGAGGAGAGTCTGCATCTTGGTCATGGTGGCTTTCAATTTCTTCTAGGAAGAAGGTTTTGGGGGGGAAATTGTCCTCTTATTCAAGGGGTCAAACTCGTCTCTAGGCATTGTTACTTCTCTTGGATTCTTTTCAGCTTCTACTTTGTCATCACCCCCTCGGTTAGGTGACACTGAATCAGTCTTTCCTGAGGTGTTGCTTAAATTTTAGACCTCCTCAATATTCTTGGGTTTATTCTATTCTTTATGAGTGTCCTCTGGGCTATCAATATCAGATATCTCTGCAGGGTTGGTGGGGATAAGGAGGTCAATGGACAATTCCTTAGTGATATCCTCAAGGTCTTCTTCTGTAATTTTATAATATGACTGGAGCTTCTCTTTATGTTCATCATCTCACGCTGTAATGTATATGAAGTGTCAATCTGCACTGAAATTCATCTAGGGTTGAAACCTCTATAATGTGTTCGGAGTCATGCGAGGCTCAGCTTCGCTGGCTCTCTTTAGCTGGAGGTAATATGTATGAAACACAACATTTGACTACCATTGTTTGTTCATATCACTTGAATACCAAAGGGTAGCGAAATTTGCAGCAAGCAGTTTGAACGACTCTATTTCTGGGAAGGTCACACACTCCGACATCTCCTAGGAAACAAATGCAATGAGATTTAGGAGACAGTTGAAATGAAATTCATAACCCTGATCCTGTGCTTCTCGACAGTCTAGTTCCAACTGGTTAACTAGGTACTTTTCCCAGTTCATCTGTAGGCCTTCTGCGCACTTCCCTACGAGGTCAATGACAAAGTCAGTGACCTACGTAGGTCATTTCTTCCTTACTAACGTTCCAACTATTAGTTGACATGCTAGGCACACTGTGCCACTTTGGATGGAATCTAACTTGTAGCCTCTTGTTCCCTTCTCAACATCGCCATATGTATCCTTGATCTTTTCTGCCAGTAGGTGATTTGTAGCTTTTCTAGGATAAAAATCCTGCGGGTTGGGTCCTTGCATAATTAGTCCTGTGATCTTGTGGATCAACGTTGGGTCAACTGTAATACGATGGTCTATCCATAAGTAGCCTCCATGGTAACACAACAGTAGTAGCTTGACACATGTGTTGACTTCCTGGTGTCTTCCAAAGTGTGGGATCTTCATGACATGCATAAGGGTGGACTATGCGAGGTTCATTGTCCATGGCTGGGGAATTATATTTGAATTCTTCCCCTTCATTTTGGTTAGGTACTTGTACGGGGAGAGCATACCATATATTTTGCGTTCTCCGAGGTTGAAGTTGCTGAACTTCAATGCTGTGATCTTATCGTGCTCTGCTCGAACTGCACGTATCCCCTTCGGGAGGTACGCAGTGACCATGGTGTACTTGACATCTCTTGGAACACTATCACAATTTACCACTCCAGCCAAAGGTGGGATGTAATTGGGAAATATGGTTAGAATAAGCTTCACATTTTCTAGGTCATCTTTGTTCTTGGTTCTCTTTTCCGCTAATGGTCGGGATGATCCGGCTCCATGAGTAGTTGATGGAGAGGCTTGCAGTCCTCTCGTCAATGATGCTTGTATAACTGGAGACATCAAAATTACTCGTTCATTCATGAGGTCGATGAGAACTTCTTTGAAAACTTTCTATGCAGCGCTGAACTCATCTGACATACACGCTTGGGGTTGGAAATATCAGGTTCGAGGAGTAATTTAGACACTGCAATGGGATAGAGGACAATAGTGCAATGATCATTGTGTAAAATCAATGAGTTCATGGGCTCCGATTCATGGTTAGAAAAAATTTTCTCGGTGCATGGTGCGAAGGGATAAATAGATAACTTGGCAGTGGATCTCTTGAAACGGGTGAGAAGCCTTCATTAACTCTATTTTTTCCGTTATGGAATGGTCCAACAGTCTGGTGGAGCACCATAAATTCCTTTCTACCCGTTCAGAGGATCGGCCAAATGGTTATATTGTTCCCAATGGATATATTGCTTCACCCCGGTGAATTGCCATGTGGTGTTGTTATGTTATCCTGGCGAAGCTCCAATTTTGTAAATTTACTCTGGAACCTTGTGTAACTTTTCGATCTTATCTCTCTTCTTACTTAGCTTTCTGGCCTTCTTTCCAGTGAACTTCATCTTGGAATTCCTTTTTCCATTTTTATTCTTATCTTCTTTCGGCATAGTTACTTCGTGTTATTGATATTATTTCCTACGATTTGAGGGTGATACTTTTTCTTTATCTGGAATAGGTACTTCAATATTCTGTGGGTCTTCTAGTGTTCTTGCAACTTTGACATCCAGGTCTCTGGTGTTAAATAGCTTCAATCTGTTCTTTTATTCTTCAATCAAGTGTGCGATCCTTCTAGTCATGAAATATTTTAAGTCTTGTTTCTTCTACTCTAAAACTTCTTCTTCCTCCTTCCTTCTGGCCTAATCTCTTTCAATCCAAGGTTTTCTAAGAAACATAGGAAATGGAGCGTTGTCCTCAATAAATTTAAAAACTTCAAATTCTTCTTCTGTCGAAGTTCCATTGGCACTCATAGATATCTGGGTAAGCTTTCCACATAGGTTTATCAACTTCCCTTTGAATAGTCCTATTCCTCCTAATGAAGGAATCATGGCAGGCCTTCCTATATCTTCCCAAGTTATTTCTGTCATGATATTCACCCGTGTTTCCTCATCTAGAACACAGTTAATGTCGAAGTCTCTTATTCTTACTTCAATGCATGCTTTTTCTTTGAAGATATTTGATAAGCTGACATGTTGGTGGTCATTCAGGGTGTCTTTTATTTGTAGCAATACTTTCTCTGATTCTTTATGGGGTTCTTCCATAATCGTAGTTTTTGGATCTGCCTTAGGGTTTTCTTGTCTCATTTTCATTCCTTCAAGCTTAGCAATCATTCTAGAGAAATCCAATACTTCAGGGTTCATATCTTTGCAACAAAGACAACTAGGTCTTCTCTCAGGGAATTCTCTAGCAAGATGTCCTAGTTTTCTACAACTATAACATAGGGTTAATCCTCTCTTTATTTTAAATGATTCCCAGCTCTTCCTGTACTAAGTGCTAGGATCATGGTAGCTAACCTACAAACATTTCTTTCTAGGATCCTGCATCCACTTGTTAGTCCAAATATTCTTTCTATGCATAGGTATAACATATCTTTCAGTATTCTTATCAGATCTATGCATATCAAAACTTTTTTCATCTATTAGTGCCCTAGTTTTAAAGATAGAACAAAATCTATCAAAGATACCTAGATCCATACTGTTGAAACAAAAATTTCCACTTATCTTACTTCTACAGAGCACAAAGCTTTCAAATCTAGAACTTTTCACTATTCTTACCTTTATCAAATCACAACGCATTCAGATCTTACCTCTTTTCTTCAGATCAGACTTCTTTTCTTTAGCACAATGCTTATCAAACTAAGTAGAGTAATGTGCACTAGGGTGATAGATATACGCACAAATCTTTCACAATTTCAGGTTGGATCTTTGCACAAAGCTTCTTCTTCCTCAGTTCCCAACAATCATAGTTTCAGGTCCCGACAATGAAACCATTTGTTGGCATAGGGGCAGAACTAGGGTTCAATGCTACAACAACACATAAACAAAATCCTAGCTACTGGCCCTTTCGACAACACCCGTGAAGAAGATGAAGTCTCACCCGAGGTAGAGGTAGGGGTGGTTGCAGAACTTAGGTGTCTGCAACCTTAGATGGGACACATATCTACAATTTTAATACTTAACAGATCACTTAGCACCGATAATTCATCAATATTTGACCACTATCTACTCTGTAGATAAAACAAAGCATTGCATCATTCATTCAGATCTGATGTATTTAAGCACTTATCATAGAAGGGTAGATTATATCTAACAGATTCAAGAACTAAGAAAATTCGCATAGGTCATATCTAACATCCATATACATCATTAGCACAAAGCATCAACAAAACTATATGTCTATATCAAAGAACTTAGCAAGTAAATACATTAACACATTAACACATCACACAAAGCATAACAACACAATATGTACGTGGTTCACCCCGACCCTGGGGATATTTCCACCAACTCTTCTTCTTTATTATATTCAGTCAAGCTTCTTACAGGAACATAGCATCAAAATCCTGCTCCGCAGAAGACATGAGATCTGCGCGCACTTTGCCAGATCCTCCTTCTTCTAGTTAGGGTACAAGACCAAGCTTTATTACAATTACTTGTACGTAGATTTGCAACTCTCACACAATATGCAGAAAGCATATACAATCCATACTTATCACTTAGCCCAATATCACACAGATATATATATGCCCCTCTCCTTACATTGCCTAGAAATCTATTTGTACTTTAAAAAATAGGCCTAAACATGGGTAAACCCATGGGCTGACATCCCCATACCCATTACATAATCCCAAATCCCACAAATGACCCAAAAAGGGGCCGAGATCCCATGATCTCTACTTCATCTTGTGCTCCACCTTCAACAAGATTTTGAAGTCCCAAAATAGGTCAAAATTGACCAAGGATCTCCCAAAACTTGGTCAAGGGACAACACATTAGATCCTTATAAATATCAAACTAAACTAAATTTAGCTTAAAAACATTGTAAAACATCGATTACACATACTTGATATAAATCCATGATGAATCGATATAAAATCCTTTAAAAACTCCTTCAAAATGGTCAATAGCATATATAATATTAGTGCAAAAAAGATTCAACCATCGCAATAACATAGTCAAAATACAAACCCAACATTACCCCCATGCCTAAGGATTTCCAGGTCAGATCCTTATAAATATCAAACTAAACTAAATTTAGCTTAAAAACATTGTAAAACATCGATTACACATACTTGATATAAATCCATGATGAATCGATATAAAATCCTTTAAAAACTCCTTCAAAATGGTCAATAGCATATATAATATCAGTGCAAAAAGGATTCAACCATCACAATAACATAGTCAAAATACGAACCCAACATTACCCCAATGCCTAAGGATTTGTAGGTCCCACTGCAAACAAAAATGAATCACCCAACACNTAGGATCTTCTCCCTCTTGTCCTGAAGAATTTGTCTTGGGACTCTTACGATGTTTCAATTGTTCCCTGAGGTTGCGATTTTCATTGGTCATTTGATAAACCAATCATTGGAGAGAATTCACTTTTGCTTGTAATACCGCATTGTCATGGTGGAGATGCCTATCCATTGTCTTTCACTCTTCCAACTGTTGAAGAAGTTGAACATTTCCTTATTGTAAATTTTCAATAACTGAACTATGATTAGATTTTTCAGAGGAGGGTTTGGATTCCTTTATGGGTGTAGAGGGTCTATCATCTTTGGAAGCTGATGTAAGCATCTGTGAGGTAGGAGTAACATAGTGCTTGTGAGAGATGTTCAGATTTTAGTTCTCTATGAGGCTCCAACTCTTCTACAAAAAATTCCCTGAGTCTTTTATGGGTTTTTTCATGATCGGAAGATAGTTGTATGATATCTGAAGTTCTTGGGGTTTTTATATTAGGCTTTCAACTTCCACTTCAAGTACTTCTTTGTGAATATTCCCCTTTAAACCGATTGATTCCTCTTATATTTGTATGGACTGAAGGAAAATCTTGCTAAAATGCATTTTGTAACTTCTTAGGTTGAGGATCAACACGTGTTTAAGGAAATGGAGAATTATCAACATGATTTTTTTTTTATTTCCTGATGAGGCCATAGGGGAATATACAGTTTTATTTTTCTTTTGATCAGACAAAGAGATAGTTTGAGTTGGAGGGTTTGGAGTCTATTAGAGTCCAATAGTCTCCAGTGATCAAATGTAATCTTTCAAGGTTATTTTTGGGGTTCTAGGTCAAATGTTTATATTTTCAAATAAAATTTGGCATTCCTTTCTATTGTCAAATGAGTCTTGAGCCATCTCCTCCACTATCTCAATAAGACATTGAAGGCACCATTATAGTAGAATTTGGAAAGGACATAGAGTATTGTCTTGGAAGAGTCAATGAACACCTATAGATGCTCCTGAAGAAGGCCAACAGGGACATCAAGATTCGAAGACACATGGACATACACTAATACATCAGAAAATGGATCAGGAAAAGTCACTCAAAAGTGTTCTACAAGACCATGCTGTGCTTTTGACTATGTTTTTGGTCATCATCTTCAAAAGAGGTTTTTGACCAAATAAATATGAATTTTGGAAAACCAAAGGAGGTATTTTCTAAGAACATACCAAATAATAATAATATCCTTCATGTTTTACACAGGTATCATATAGTGGGAGATATTCACCTTTCGTGGAGGCCTATTTCAGAAAATCAAATTCTCCAATTTAATTGCCTACTTTTGGTCATCATTTTGAAAAGTAGTTTTTGACCAAATAAAGTTGAATTTTAGAAACAAAAAGGAGATATTTTCTAAGGAAATAAGAAATCATAATAACCTCCTTACATTTTTACACATGTATCATATAGTGGGAGATAGTCAACATTCTTGGAGGACTATTTTAGAAAATCAAATTCCCCAATTTAATTGTTTGTTTTTGTCATTCTTTTGTGGCACATATTACAAGAACATGGGAATGAATTTCACAAAACTGAGAGAGGTTTGTCTTCAAAACAACTTGTTATACAAAAAAATCTCCCTTTTTTTTAAAATGTGTTATGGTTAAAATGTTATCTCTCCATATTTGACCCCTAGGATTTCATTGCGCTTCTATCACAGTTGCTGTGCTTTTGGACAGTTTGTTTTCGAAATTTTTTTGAATGGGTTAGATGTAGGTTTTGGCTTGGATTAGTGACTCCAGGGTGTATACGACATATTCACATTTCTAGTCATAACTTTATCATTAAACAAAATCATTGAGAAAGGCCTCCAAATCACCCTCCAAAGTTGTTTCTCTTCTTCTACAATTTGTTGCCATTTCCATGCTTTCCTATGATTGTTTCATAAGATTATAAGTAGAATTCAAACTTATTTTCTCTGTTTTGGATGAAACTATTATGTTATGTTACACCTTCTTCTGATGAATGGATTCATGATATCATTCCCATTTTTAAGCTCACGTCATCTCCCTTATACACATTGACAAATCCTAAATGCTACCGAGTATACCTACCTTGCCCCATTCTATCTTTGCAACTGATCTTTTGGAAACCTTGTCCTAGCTCCCTAGAACTAGAATCTCATCCAACAAACTCCAAATAAAAACCACACTGAGCTAAATACCTAGCCTAATATATTTTTCTTTATCCAACCACCTTATTGATTATGATCGTAGAGAGAGCCCTCTCTGATTTGGTAGGGCTAGCTACCAGATCAAGAGATTGGTTTGTGGTTACATCTGTTGGTAGGCATGTAACACAAATCTGTAGTGATTATTTTAATAGTCTATAATTGACATAAAGAACTAGTTAAGCAGTCTTTCGAAGAAATGTACAACAGGATTATAACACACAATGATGTAAGTGGTATATAATTTAGTATTTTAATAAAAATAACTGATGATATAATAGCCCACATCTTGAAAGAAATATATATAATTTTTACAAATATTCAACTTCTTCTTCTCATGGATTATAGATAGGAAGTATTTATCATTTGTCAGCTCATGAAACCCCTCCCCCACTCCTAAGTATTGTGACACCTCACAATAAAAAATATAGGGAACCAGTCAATTCTCCCAATAACCTAAGATTTACAGCTTGTTAAGTGTAGTGATAAATTTCACATATCAGTCTGATGAGATGGTTAGAATATGGCCCCACCTATAGGATATAATATCCTACATATACTTAAGAAGAGGTAGGTAAGAGAGTCTTAATATAGTCTTAAAGTTAGTTCCCAATGGAAGATTTATGGAGTTTATTGACCTTATCTTAACCATGCATACGTCTTGTCAGATTTTTCTACAAGTAATGTTGTACATCAGGACAAGTTTAAGATTTAGGAGTTTTATTATATTTTTTTTTTCCATATTATCATCATCGCTAGGTAGAATGCCCTGCTGCCAACAAGCCTGTTCAATACTTCAACGGGTTTACCTAGTCATACCATAGGCCGATACCCGCTGCCAACAGACCTGTTCAGTATCTTGGAGGGTTATCCTTTTACACCCTAAAATACTGGTCCACCATCCTTGAAGAGTTTAATATAAATATTGCTTTGTACAAGAAGATGGGGAGACAACTATGGAAAACTTTTCTCTTTTTTTTTTTTTAGATTGGGATGGTATTTATGTTAGAGGATGAATCTCCTTTATGTATCCTTTAGAGATTGTATTGATGTAAGGGGTACTTAAGTGGACATAGCCTATCTAAAGATATGGTATAATCAAGCATTTTTAGTGTGGAGTGGATGGGACCATTGGGAACAAACATAAAGGTATATTTAGGCTCAACTCACTTTCTTCTTTTTTTAAGTTATTTTGATGTTTCCATGGCTAACCGCTAATCAAACCTCCTTGTTACCCTTTAATAATGATACTTTACTCACTTACTCAGGTTTCTTGGGGA
>SNQJ01S0298017.1:0-10400 GCA_010110895.2 Picea sitchensis
ACCCTTAATACAACTCACTGTTTGAATTTTATCAAGACCTCACTCGTCATGCATACCTAGCCTAGTTTCAGAGTTGAGACGAGATTGTTCCGAGTGTGCTTCCATTTGATCACCCCTTTTAAAAAAATCGTGACATTAAACTGATGGGTGTCAGGCTTTGCTCCTGCAAGCAATCCAGGAGTGACTTCTGACGCTAATAAATTGATAGATAGATATGTTTTCAAGCTAATATCAATAGAGTAGGAAGTGGTCGTATCTTGTTTGTCTACATAACTCAACGAGGAGAAAAGGATCAGAGCTCAACTCAGAGCGTGCAGGGACAAACGTTGATAAAAAGGTACTTCTGTTCTCCTCCCTTCTCATGTGTTAGCCTATACAGATTTGAAAGGAAGTCAGTGTCCACGTTAAGCATTTTTCTGTCTAGAGTTAGGGTCAAGCTCTTAGAGGCGATCTACCTGTTCACAGGGAGATTTTCCTACAACAGAAACTGGCGACTCCGCTGGGGAGATAGCCTCAAATCGAAATTTCTTGTTTTGATTTCTCCTCATTGACCTTGTTCTACCCCTTGACTGTTTTAGACCTAGTTCACTCATCTTTTGATTGGTTTCATGAGCTGATTGGCTCCTTACCCCATCATACTCAGTCTAATTGTCGAGATTGATTTGCAATTTTTGGAATTTTTTACATTTTTGGGAGTTTTTTGAACCTAGTGCCCCTGTCCCTATGTTAACAGAGCGCCAACACTCCCTAATAGCCTTACACAGAGCTCTATAATTCTCCTTTCCCTTGGCAACAGAGCGCCAACCCTCCTTTGGCCAATTAAACCTTCCAGAATTGTTTTTTCATGGTTTTTTCTCTGTGTTTCTCCTGCCGGGTAACCTTGTGAGTCAATCCTTACTCTTTCTAGCTTTGACATCTGTCTTTTCCTTGAAGAACAAGCATCTTTTTGTTTGGATTTTGTAGCCTTCTTCACTATTGTTGTTGAGTTTTTCTTCCATTTGGAGTTTGAAACCCATGCATTGTCTTTCTCTCCTCATCGACTGAACGAAAAACGCTGGTGAAGGCCATCAAAGGTCTACATATATTTTCATTTGGTTTTATTCAAGATCACAACTTTGTTTTTTGGGTGTGAAGTTTGTTTTCTCTTTGATTGTTTCTTTTCTTTCGCTTCTTGTTTTGATCACAACGAGAGGGTGTATTGTTTGTATGATTCTCTCTTGTGTTGGTCTGATTTTCATTCATCCAAGAAGATAATTAGCAAGATGAGCCTTGTTTTGGATTAATCATTATTCATATGCAAACAATAAAAATCATCTTCATGATTGATTGTGCATGTTAGAAGGCATCTAAAAAGTTTTAGCATCACATCAGGATTTGATTGAGAAATTGTTTGAGGACATTCCTTATTCGTGCTTGTTAGTGAAAAGAACTCTCTCTCTCCCTTAGATAGATGTTCATCGAAAATAAATGACTTCTTATCGTATTTGATGCATTGTTGGGACTGATTCATAATTCCATTCTTTTCACTTCCATGCACCCCTTTTTGAGTAAAGAACAGCTATAAAAATCAACGCTAATTAAAAAATTATTTAGAACTTTTTATTTTCTAGGATCCTCCACCAACAGTAGAATAGGCTTAGTACTTTGGATTAGGCTGTGAGCATAAATCTCCAAAGTTTTCCAAAACAAACAGTAGCATCCTGAGTTAGGGAGAGTCAAATCCAATCATCGTATAAGTCTGCCTGGGATCCCCCTCTCACACAGGGGTTACACACGAGGTCGCATTCGGGTGAGCTACGGGGACTAACCCTTTGTGGTTTAACTGATTGTGGTGGTCAAATCATATTATGGGGATCACTTCAAGGTAAATCCATAATTACTGTGTGGAAGCCTTTTAGTTGATTTTGGGCTCGATACCCTGCCCGTACGTTCCGATCGGACTGTCAACTGTTCCCGCCCAGGGGCTGAATGCGAATTGGTAACATTAGTGGCCACAATATTTAGGGTCTTACACAAGGTGACGGTGACAGTAAGTCTCACTGTACCTGGAACAAACATTAGTCAAACTCACTCGGGCTCCTTGGAGGGTAAATCCACAATTACTGCGTGGAATCTTGCACCAAGGCGTAATTTTGTTAAGCAGGTCGCCATTGTAACTGTTCCACCCTATCCCCTCCCCTTCTAGACTTGATCACGCGACGTTGGATTTCATCACCAACTAGCATGGTCATCAAAAGAAGGTCCTGTCTTCTTGGTTGATTCCTAGATTTTGTTAGCGTGTGCTGTTTCTTTTCGTTAGTTGGCCCTAGATTTTTGGTGTGTTCTGCCTTTCTCCACAATTGAGCCCGTAGACGATCAAGGTCTTCATCGATCATGTAGGATGCAAGGGATGCCTTTAGAAGGCTATCAACCCTTACCTCCTAACCCTCCTGAAGACGACCATTGTAGAGAGGTAGAAAATCCATCTGACGCTGAAAGTGTTATTGCTCCTCCGTTAGATAACCCAGAAGACACATTGGTTACAATTGCAAATCCCACTTTGGTGACCCCTCTCGAACCACTTTTACTTTGTTTAGACTCCCTTGGGAACTTCGTAGATGAAGAGGTCCCACGATTACCAGAGAGGATTTTTACCGAAACATATATGGGATCCACGCAACCAATCTTTGGTGAGGAATATAGGACTCCTATTCGTCCTAGCACCACAGTAAATACCAACCCCACACCCGCTCGTTCTATTTGGAGGACTTTATCGAGACACGATCTTTATGAACATTTTGAATCCTTTCGACAACCGTTCCTTCCTGATAACCCTCCTAGTGAAACAGGACCATCTGGTTGAACCATGAGTCACCCAGTCAATCGGGTTGTTAACCCTACTACTCCACCAACACAAGTCTATCCTAATGATGGACCCATCACATCTTCTCACCCGAGAATGCAGACCCCTGCTGGAAAAACACAACCGGTTGGAGGGAAACCACCATCCAACGCACCTTTTCCTCTTGGAGGACTATCGTTCCATGGAAGGCCCACCCCTCTTGGGGGACAACCCCCTTCTCATTCTCCTCCTGGAGGGAAACCTCCGTTTTCCAGTCATACCCCAGTCATGAATCCACCATTGGCAGGGGGGGAAACCCTGTTGGTCGAAAACCCTTCACAGCCCTGGAGAGTATCTTCAGGAGGCACTTTTACTCAACCCCACGTTGGGGGGCACTCTTATAATAACCCATCAGGAGGGGTACCTAATCCTGTTCCGTCCGGGACATCTTACCCACAATTTTATCCAAGTGGCATATAAAACACCACTTGGAGTACTCCGGGACCACAGTCTCATCCTCCTCATGGGTCTAATGTGTATCCACCTCCGGGATCTACTCTTTACCATCCTCAAGGGAAAAATGTCTATCCTCCTCATGGGCAAGCAAATCACCCAGCCTATGATGCTCAAAACCCACCGAGTCATGCCAATGTTTCTCATTCATCATCAAATCCTTCTTATCCTGGCCAGCAACAACCGTATGTAGGAGGACCTAATGGTTACAACTATCCATCTAACCCATATTATGGTCCTACGGGTGTTCCTATGCTGCACCAGTGTCATTCGTAAATTAACCGACAACTACCTTTCCTTGCGAATCTGGATCTCCCAGACTTGTCTCGGTTAACTAATGATCCCATTTCTCATTCACCGGTTTGGCCAGTCATTCCACCTAAACTTCTTTCTGATATTCCGAAATTTGACAGAAACCCTGGTGAAGATCCAAACAACCATGTTATGACTTTCCATTTGTGGTGTTCATCAAACTCCCTCATGGATGATTCTGTACATTTGCATCTTTCCCAGCGAACACTTACTGGTTCGGCGGCAAAGTGGTATATTGAACTACCACACACTTCTTTTCATGATTTCAGTTCCCTTGCCATGTCTTTCCTCACACACTTTCAACTTCCTATTCGCTACGAAACGGGTACTAAACTCTTGACCTCCCTTCATCAAACTAATGTAGTGCATATCTACGACCATATTCATGAGTGGAGACGACGACGAAGGATGATCAAGGCCGTCATCCCCGACATAGTATTGGCGGAATGGTTCATGAAATCACTGCTACCACCGATCGCTCGCAATGTTGCTATGGGTGGTGCGGTCACAGAGGAACAAGCCATCGCTCGGGCTCAGTGTTTAGATTTGGTATATTCCCAATCTGGTACTTTGTATGATTTTCTTCTGAATGCTACTCGAGCTAATACCGATCCATCTAAACCATCATCCTCATCTCATGCGGATGGTGTTGTCGGTTCCGTCAAAATTCAACCTATTTCCAAATCACTCACACCCTCCTCTACCTCCCCTCAAACTAAGATCTCTGAGGTGAATGCAGTTCAATCTGCCCCTTCACAACAATCCGGAGATAAGAAGAAGACGAAGAATAAATCAAAAAATAATAATGAACAAACAAAGAATCAAACACCTGCTGCCGAAAATCAAACACAATGGAAGTTGAAATTCCCGTGTCTCATTTGCGGTGACGATCACTACACCCGATATTGTCCACATCGTGATGAAGTGGACAAAATTTTCCAAGGAAATTCGCAACCCACTGTGCTTACTCATCCTTTTCCATAGCAGCAATCCATGGTTACTCAAACCCCCTCACCTGGGGGCAGTTCTAGCAATCCTCATGATGAGGCCTCGTCGAGTGCACATATTTATATGTTTAATGGGATCAATTTAACCACTCGCTCTAAGGCATATGACACACCAGGTAACCCTGATAAAGGAAAATATGTTAACGGTACTGGTACTTTACCAGATCTCTCATCGTCCTACGTCAGTCTTCCATCAGTTAATCCTCCATCTGGACCACTCCAGATCGAGAAACCCACATTCGAATATATCTTATGCCCTCCTAAGAGCGCCATCTGGAAATCTACCTTCAATCCTAATTCACGGGCTGCCCAAAATTATAATATTGTAGAAGATTTGGCCCAAGCCCCGTGTGCTATGTCTGCCTTGGAAGTTTTACAACACTTCCCTAGACAACGTAAAACGCTCTTAGCCGCTCTTGGCATTGTTGATCCTGAGTCGTTCAACCAGATCATGTTTAACCTGGATAATTATGCGTCCCAACTCTCCCACCAACTTGCTTTCCAAGTTGATGTTGTTGTCCATAATCAACAAATCCACCGAACTATTCTGGATGATGGAGCCTTGACTTGTGTTATGTCTTTGGTGTGTTGGAAAGGTTTAAAATCACCAGCACTCAATAAATCCCCAATGATGTTATGTGCCTTCGATGGGCGAGGTTTTCATCCTCATGGGATTTTATAGTCCCTGTCCGTCCAATTGGGTGGAAAAACTGTTACCATTGATGTCGAGGTGGTCGATGCTCCCCTCGATTACAACTTGTTACTTGGAAGGAGTTGGTTTTATGCTATGACTGTTGTTGCCTCATCGGTCTTTCGATGTGTGCAATTTTCTCATCAGGGAAAAATCATCACTGTTGATCAGTTGGATTTCTGCACACCCGATGCTCGCATTCCTACTACCAACAATATTCCTTTCCTGGGAGACCACAAGATCACGTATGAAAGTGTTAGTGTTGGCTTACTAAAAGATTCTAGACTTATGGGTACCTTCCCTACACCACTTCCACCAACCACACATCACATTGCCACCGTCGATATGATTTCGACCACGGCTTATCAATCTTTGGAATCATCTGACCCTTGGATTGTACCTTGTCCATTGGAATTTGATGCACTAAGTGACACCATGCCACTTAGTCCAGCCGAAACATCATATGTTTCTACCCAATCCATTTCTCCCTCATCAGATGACCAATATCCCTTGGCGCTTGACGTTTCATCGATGCAATAACGGTCGAGTTCCTTGTCATCTGCGATCCACTACAATTCCCCAACTTTTCCTATTCCGGAAATGTTTCGCATTGACAAGCTACCTTGGGATAATCACCATCCCCGATCCTCTTTTCTTCTCCTTCATGAAGAAGTTCGAGCAGATATACAGCCTATCTCCCCTCCTGATGTCGATTTTCTATCGCCTCCCATGTTTTCAACTTCCGATGATTTGGATCCGGTAGTTAACTTGGTGATTTATTCGATAGGTTTATTGGAGCCTGATATCCTTAATCCTATCGTGACCCATGACATGTATTCCTCCCTGAGTGAGTATCTTCCATCCAATGAAGATCTCCTGGAGGCCATGACCGAGTTTTGTCCCTTGACATGGTATCCTTCCAGAACATTACCCTCTTGGAAGCCATGATCAAAAAGAAGTCACAAGCATAGTTTCTCTTCTCTGTGGCAAGCTCGTTAAAAAATGAAATAGAGGTCACGAGCATAGTTTCCCTTCTCTGTGTCAATCTCATTAAAAAATGAAACAGAGGTCACGAGCATAGTTTCTCTTCTCTATGGAAATCTCGTTAAAAAATGAAACAGAGGTGCTGAGCATAGTTTTCCTCTCTGTAGCAAGCTCATTAAAAAATGAAACAATCACATCTCTTGAACCTTCTTTTCATCCACCCTTCTCCTTTTTCTCATCCACTAGAGAAATTGGTGATGACCTCAAAGCCGGTGAATGAATCGAAGCTTGGAGGGCATGTCTCCAGCCTTTGATGATAATTCTAGAGCTAAACCACCAACTTTCAAGATGGGGGCATACCGAGCTTAGTCTTTGTTCTTTCTCATGCTTGTAAATACATGAGAATGCAACCGGGTAAACTTTTATCTCTTTTTCGGACCCGTACGGATACACGAACACATGAAAAAGGAACCCCCCTGGAGTCTCCTTTAAACCCTTTTCAAACTCTCTAAATATGAAAAGATTGTCGAGTGACCTTGCTTCCTTTCACACTCGTTAAAAGGTCAGAAAGGGCATCTTTCGAGCAATAGTTTATCTCTTTTTCGGTCTCGTTAGACTACTGTATGAAAAAGGAACTGAGAGAGTTATCTTTTAAGTGTTTTTCCAAACTCTATAATCCTGAAAAACCTTCGAGTTTTCTGTCTTTGGACTCGTTAAAGCACACATCGACAGGCCCATACGGGACCGATCCCTTACTTCTTCCGGTTCGTTAAACAAAGGAAGAGGAACTTACCGAAGGTGAGTTATATCGAGCATGTGTTATCCTCCTCGAGCTCATTAAATCAAAAAGAGGTACTCATCTATCTGGATGTGGGAAAAATTGAAAGGAGCAAGACAAGCAGTCTCTTGAGAACATCATCCAGCACTTCTTAGAGTCGCCCTTGAACACGACACTTTGTCATTTGCATGTATCATAATCCGCTGAACCTCTGCACTGAGTCAATCCTTCAAGTCCCTTTCACTCCTTTGGATCACCCAACGCAAGTCACCGTATCCACTACATAAGTGTTGGTCCACGTCATGTTTTGTTGTTGTGCCTCAGTGTTCAAGGGAAGTATCCACCTCGAGAGTCAACCATCCCAAATATCTTGCCTCAAAACTTGTGTCAGTCCATGTCCTTTTGATCTACCAATTACATCTCTATATTCATTTCGTGTCGTTGATGGGGGATACATCAAGGCCCTCCCTCGATGAGTCTATTCCTGTCGACTTCAACACATTATCCGAGAATTAGACTTAGAAACTAGTTAGTACTTTGGGACTTGCATGCCTCAATGGCAGGCCTCCTCACATTCAACAGTAGGTTTACATCATTGACCTCTGATCGGATGATTCCATGGATGTTCGACCTCAGCTCATCTATTCACATTCGATGGAATGTACTAGGTTACCTTGGGAATCATTGACATTAATGGTGATTTCCCTCGCACTTGTTAACGGTTCACACCATTGACCGGTAATCAAGTGGTTTCTTCCATGTTCAACATTAGGACATCTATTCACATGGTTAGAATCGTACCACATTGGGATCGGTAAGAAGACCCTGGTTTGAGTAATCACTTTGATATGTGCTTTGCCCAGGTTGCGAAGGAGTTTCTATTGAACAATGACACATATACTGTTACATAGATCCACTTTGTATTGGTCGTGGATATGTCTTGTCATCTCATAGATCCACTATGTATTCTTTGTGGCTGCGATCAGTCTGAGTCATCAGCGTATAGATCCACATTGTATCTTCGGTGGCTATACCTTTTTATCAATACAATTATGGATCCGCAGTGTATTTTATGGCGGCCATATATCCCAAGTCTTGATCACCCAAGCATAGGTATGCCTGCCATGGGTTTTGAAATATGTCATGATATTTGTTGGATGTTTGTGTGCAACTTCCGTCAGGTTCTACGAGTCTATACCCTTGCTTGAACGTCTACAAAGTATTTAAGTCATCAGTTCGCATCTTCTAACTTCATACTTTGGGGGGCATTCTGTTACACGTCAAAATTACTCAACTGGATAAGTGTCGCATATTCCTCTCAATTGTCGTAAGTGTCGCATATTCCTTACAACTTTCGCAAGTGTCGCAAGTTGTTCACAAGTGTCCCAAACATTGTTCAAGCATACTACCATGCCAAAGACACTAAGGAGGCACTTAAAACATCTCATACACTTGATTTGGAGAAGAGGAATTGATTAACTAGAGTCAAAGAACTCTTGACACCTGAGAAGGGCTTTCAATCAAAGGTTCTAGGGGTGAGCGCTCCCCTAAATCAGTCTAGGGAGCGCTGGCGCTCCTCTATAAGGATTCAAGGAGCGTTATAACGCTCCCCTGCCCCCTCTGAAGGAGCACTATCCACCTTTAGGGTGCTAGCGCTTCCCTCAAGCTTCCTAGGGAGCGCTACAACGCTCTGATACCCCTTTTGAAGGAGCGTTGCCTAATCTGAGGCAGTAGTTGGCCCGTTGAGGAGAATAAGGGGAGGATATTTCAAGATTAGAAGGCAGTTGCATTCGAATTCTTGGTTTCATCAGAAGATCCCTGATCTAAGGAGGAGGTTCCTCAACTTGTTCTAAATATAACTCAAGAGGTTAATCTCCTATTAACCTATATAAACAAGCTCTATGATGGTGAAAGAGAAGGGGAAAAGAGAGAATTACACCAAACTTATGATCTCATAAGTGGTGCTGGAACAGAGCTGATTGGGGGAAGAATTGCTAGCATGAAACCTATGATCTCATAGGAAACACATAGTCAGCCAAAGGAGAGTGATCAGTGAAACTGTTGTTATCCAGATTGTGGATCTTTCGAGAAAGGGTTAGATGAAGGGGACTTGACGAAGTTGTCGCATTCACATCTACGATTGTAAGTACTGCTGTCGTTATTCTCATTAATATGACACACTTGGCCTGTTTCTTTCTAGTTTGTGTCTAATGTTACATGAACTTATCATTGATAGATAGATTTGTTTTCAAACTAATATCAATAGAGTAGGAAGTGGTCGTATCTTGTTTGTCTACAGAACTCAGCGAGGAGCAAAGGATCGGAGCTCAACTCAGAGCGTGCAGGGACAAACATCGATAAAAAGGTACTTCTGTTCTCCTCCCTTCTCATGTGTTAGCCTCTACATATTTGAAAGGAAGTCAGTGTCCACGTTAAGCATTTTTCTGTCTAGAGTTAGGGTCAAGATCTTAGAGGTGATCTACCTGTCCGCAGGGAGATTTTCCTACAACAACTGCTGCTTACTGTTTACTAGAGGCTTGCAGAGGATTGATGTGGGTTTCCTCCTATCGAACAACTGAATTGGATTCTTTACACATGACAAATTTGGAAAGTGTTATCACAGGTTAGCTTATTAGTGTTATTTAAGTAGTTTAGACAGATTTATGCATAGTTTAGATTTGTAGTTAGAGTTAGTGTTCTCATTGCTTAGTTTAGATAGTTAGTTTTTATTCTATTTCTTTCTCATAAAACTATAAAAATCAAAAAACAATTCTGCTGTCTTAGGACAGTTTGCAATTGATTTTTGCAAGTTTTATTATAAATATGTAATTTATAAATATTGTACATTTGTGATTAAGATTTGATTCAGTTCATAGTTGAATGTTGAATTTCATAGAATTATTATAGTTTAGATAGTGAATTGTATATATTAGTAGTTTAGATTTGTTTATTAGTTTGTTTTATTTATTTAGATTAGTTTGTTTAGAGTAGTTTTCTTTTGTTTTCTTAGGACTTAGATCGGCTAACGGAGCCTCTAAACCCGTCAAGGTGGGTTACCCCAAACGGCTTGGGTTATTTAGACAACCTCGGACCGAATCCACTCTCCCAATTGATGAACGATCAATTTCGCCCGTCAACAGGCTACTAGAAGGAGCACTCCTAACATCTATCAAGAGAATATTGTTCCTTCTTCTTAAACACCTCAACCTACAAGGTTGACACCTCAACAATTGGAGGAAATAAAAGAAAAAGGTTTATGATTTAATTGTGACAACAAGTACAGTAAGGGACATA